>JBBPLL010000007.1:0-174715 GCA_038089755.1 Leccinellum rugosiceps | reverse complement strand
TGGAGAGACCTTCTCACCGAAGCCACACATCCGGGCGCGGAGGGGATGCTGAACGACGTCGAGGGAAAAGTGCCTGTACGGAATGTGAGAAAGAGAGGCGGGGGAGGAGGGGAAGGGAGAGAGGGATACTTTCTGCCCCACCAGCGACTCCAGCAGTCGAGGGGAGAGTCGTCGTTGCACTGTTTCTGGATCATGATGGAGGGGAAGGAATGGAGAGAGAGAACGAGAAATGGCGGAATTTAGAGTGCTAGATGCATGCACCGTTGAGAATCTGATAAGATAAGTTCTCACGTCAGAAATACGGCGAGGGATGAAAGAGAACGAGAGAGGGACGAGTGTCATAGTGGATGATATCCAAACGTAAACGTTCACTCTTCCCACACTCCACACCTCCATGAACGCAAAGAAAGTCCTCCTCGACCTCATCGCACACGACGACCTCGACAACAAGTCGTGCGCTGACTGTAGAAATCCAAACCCACAATGGGCCTCTGGTACCTCCATCCCTTCTCTCCACACCACCACAGCTCATGTGAGCAGTCAGCTTCGCCATCTTCCTCTGCCTCCAGTGCGCGGGCGTACACAGAGGCTTCGGCGTGCACATCAGGTACAAGTTCGCCGTTCCATCTGTCCACACCCCAAATGACTCTTCTCCCGTCAGCTTCGTGAGATCCGTCTCGATGGACACCTGGCAGACCGATCAGCTCAAACGCATGCAGGTATTCTCATCCTTCCACTCTCCCTCGACATATTCACACATCCCCTCGCAGCTCGGCGGTAACGCCCCTTTTAGAGACTTCCTCCGCTCCTATTCGCCCCCAGATCAAGGCGGATACACAGATGGCATGGATTCACATGCCCTCTATCATTGCTGGGCTGCTACCCAGTACCGCGAAAAGGTCAGCCCTCCCCTCTCTCTCTTGCACCTCGTCCTAACCTATCCCAAGCTCGACTTCGCCTTACTCGGAAAACCCTGGGCACCATCGACCCCTCACCTCGCAGTCGGCACCGTCCCCTCCCGTCCCGCATCCGCCCAGGCTCTCCGCAAGTCCCGCGCTTCTGCACGCAGTCCCCCATCCAGTAGTACTCAAACCTCCAGCCCAAACCAAAAGTCCGCGAACGAGACCTTCTTTGCCTCTCTCGGTCAGGCAAATGCAGCTCGTCCCGCAGACTTGCCCCCCTCTCAAGGTGGCCGTTACCAGGGTTTCGGGAATACACCCTCCCCCACTCCTCCTCTTACCTCTGCCGCTGCCCCATCCTTGGCGGACTTTCAGGACAACCCGGCTGCCGCATTAAGTAAGGGTTGGTCCCTGTTTTCCGCGGTCGTTGGTGGTGCTACACGTGCCGTAAACGAGAATGTAATTCAGCCAGGCATGGTCCGTGTCATGGATCCGAACCTGCATGCCAATGTTCGGGGTTACGTCTCCGACGCACAGAAACATGCCCAGTTGGTAGGCTCATCCGTCAACGAATGGTCAAAGGTCCAGCTCGGCGTAGACGTTGCCGATCACATGAACGGTATCGTGACCACGGTCAAGGATAGAATCGGGGCAGGCCCTACTGCTTCCGGGTACGACTCGCTTCCCCCCCATGACGAGGGCGAGACATCTGTATTGTACGACGACACCGACGATCTCTTCCACGAATACTCTGACACGTCATCCGCCGCAAACGCGAACGAGTCGCACGCGACGCAGAGTCGGAGTGATGGCAAGGCTAAAAAGGAGGACGATTGGGACGAATGGAAGGATTTCTAGACGCTGATTACATAGAATAATGGTACATTCTCATGTAATTCACGGTTGCTGTCAAGTTCCGTGCCGGCACTTGCATTCCCGCCGTGACTTTGTGTGCAACTTCGTTCAAGACATGCTGCAAGCTGCGCTCTCCAGATCAGCAACACGTCTCCTCGCCTTTTCGGCCGCAAGGCGCTTGCAACATTCGTCCGTCTTGACGTCGCTGGTCTCGACCGCCTCACCCGAGTTCCGACAGAAAGCAGAATGCATGGATGCTCTCGTGTCCGACCTCAAATCCAAGATTGCCCACGCAAAGGAAGGCGGCGGTCACAGGGCTCAAGAACGTATGCGAAGCAAGGGAAAGAGATTGCCGAGGGAGAGGTCAGTCTAGGCCGTCAATATTCGCCAGCACGTCTTCATCCCCGTCTAGACTATCCTTGCTTCTGGACCCAAATACGCCCTTCCTGGAACTGTCTCAGCTAGCTGCACATGATGTATATCCCGGGGAAAACATCTCCGGGGCGGGAATCATCACTGGCATTGGGCGAGTGGCCGGCAAGGAGTGCGTCGTCGTAGTCAACGATGCCACGGTGAAGGGGGGATCATACTATCCCTTGACGGTGACCAGCATCCCTCCATTAGCGCGTCGGCAATCCTGAAGTCTTGTCCGTAGGTAAAGAAGCACCTTCGGGCTCAGGAGATTGCCCGAGAACACGGACTGCCATGCATCTATGTTGGTAGGCGTTCCCACCTGTAGCGATCGGTTTCAGGCTCATAAGACGTAACCGTAGTGGAGTCTGGGGGTGCTGCTCTTCCCCATCAGGCCAATGTACGTCCATCTTTTCTCCGTCGTGGCGCGCGCGCGTCAATACCACTCATATCAGGTGTTTCCAGACAAGGACCACTTTGGTCGAATCTTTTACAACATGGTTCAGTGAAAAAATCGTTTCAAGACTATATTGTGTGGTTGACTCGCTCGTAGGCTCAGATGTCTGCACTCGGCATTCCACAAATTGCATTGGTGCATGGTATATCTGTCGCTGGTGAGACAACGGCTCAACTCCTAGGCTCCCCACGTTTACGTGTATAAGGTGGTGCTTATGTCCCCGCTATGGCCGACGAGAACATCATTGTTCGCGAGCAAGGGCGCATCTTTCTCGCCGGTCCTCCATTAGTCAAAGCTGCAACCGGCGAAGAAGTCGATGAGGAAGTATTAGGAGGTGGTCGGATGCACTCCAGCGAGAGTGGTGTAACCGATCACCTTGCAAGAGATGACGAACACGCGATAGCCATCGCACGAGGCATCGTCGGCGACTTGGGAGCTGCGGGTGGACAAGCCGTTGGGGTGAGCACCGGTGCCGCCACATGTCCGGGTCGTGGTACTTAAGATGAATTCAGCCTTCCGTTCCGCCAGAAGATCCGCTATATCCAGCATCCGAGCTTCACGGTATTGTCGGCACTGATCCCCGACAAACCTTTGATATGCGAGACGTGATTGCGCGAATCGTAGACGGTAGCCGGTTTAGAGAATTCAAAAAGGAATATGGCACCACAATCATGACGGTAACCGGATTTCCCTCGGAGGTGGGAAAAAGCTAACCGTTCCACGCCTTCGCAGGGATTTGCACGCGTCCACGGGTATGAGGTCGGTATCATCGCCAACAATGGCATCCTGTTCTCTCCCTCGGCATTGAAGGCTACCCATTTCATCCAACTTTGTACTCAACGAAGGATACCACTGCTTTTCTTGGTGAATGTTACTGGTACACTTCGTTCATGATGGTACACAGCATTGCATTCCTAACGTCGATGTAGGTTACATGGTGGGTTCAAAGGCCGAAAAGGGAGGCATAGCCAAAGACGGCGCGAAAATGGTCCGGGCTGTAGCGTGCACAGACGTTCCAAAGTTGACTGTTGTTGTTGGTGGTAGTTTCGGTGCGGGGAACTATGGTAAGCTATTTGAAGCACATCTCCTAACGCAGACGAAGACTCATCCCACGCGTGTAGGGATGTCTGGTCGCGCGGTAAGTTGTCTGATTCTCTTTCCAGACCACGCACCTTGAAACAGCTTCAGTATTCTCCACGTTTTCTGTGGATGTGGCCTGTAAGTCTCATGAGCGCTGCATTTTGATCCCAAATTTGACGAATACGTCAGAATGCGAAAGTGTCCGTTATGGGATCGGGGCAGCTTTCACAAGTGATGTCGACAGTCTCCAGGTATATATATCCGTTCCACAGTTCTGCGTGCTGCTGATCCGAATCTGGATAGGGATCCAAATCAGCACGCTAGTTTGAAGGCCGAAATAGAAGCGCAGTCGACTGCGCTCTATTCCACCGCTCGTATGTGGGACGATGGGATCATCCAGCCTACAGAAACCCGTGATGTGGTCGGGCTTGCACTTGCGCTCGCAGGCAGGAGACGTTTGGATGGACGCATGCCGGGACTCGGGGATCCGTCCACTTGGGAGGGATCAGGAAGAGGGTTCGGTGTCTTCCGAATGTAAACTCGTGCAGCGTGTTCGATCGACATTGCCGAATGTAGTTGTTTATTTCTAAAGGAGCCGCCAAATAATCGGTAACAGCCCCCGGTGTAAAATGATCACCGTTCGTATCGCACCGGTCGTATTTCGTTCCATTCCATCCCCACTCCATGTGCATACTACAATAGATCCATCGTTTGAACTATAATCTTCAGTACTTCTTCATGGCGGATGAGTCACTTCTGAGAAGGCTTTCGGCAGAAACGCGGACGAGACTACGTTCAACTCAAATTTTGACATCACTACCCAGCATAATTTCCGAGTTATTACAAAACGCTCTCGACGCAGGCGCTTCGCAGATCGATATTGGCGTCGACTGCGCGGAATGGAGCTGTTGGGTTACAGACAATGGGTCGGGCTTCACAAAGGACGGTTTGAATAAAATCGGACAGGATTCAGAGCATAGGCGGTACAGTGAGTCACTCGCTTCGATTTCAATTCGTTCTGCCCGGTCAACGTTTCAAATTTCAACCCTTATTTTGCAGATTCTTCGAAAGCTTACACTCCTGCCTCTCTGGAAACTGTTTCTACATTTGGCTTCCGAGGAGAAGGTATGATCCGGCATAATGAAGCCCGTGGAAAGCGTTCACGTTTCATTCGTAGCGTTGGCTTCCATGGCGGATCTCTCTTGCCTGGAGATTTCATCTCGCACGGTGAGATCTCGCGAGAGCTGGTCCGTCATTGTCAAGGTATGTCCCTCTCCGGTGTTCCTCCTATGTGTGGCAAATGCATGCTTTTGTCCAGGCGGGAAAGTGCGTTTACATAGGCCCATCGATCCGTTGGCGAAGAGAATCTTCCGGAACCGTCGTATCGATCCGTGATGCATTTTTCAATGTGTGTCAGCCTCGGCTAAATGTAGGCACACGTGTGGTAACAATTTGAACAGCTCCCAGTTCGCCGTCAATCTCACCCCTCGCCAAACAAGACTATTGACGTGATTCGGCAAGAACTTGAGGCGTATACGTTGGTGTTTCCAGATGTTTCCTTCTCGTTTCAGGATGCGAGCCGGAGCAAAGAATGTCAGAATCCCCACAAGTCGCATATTCTCAAGACACCAAAGGTAATGATGCAGCCGTTTATGAAGCTATGATTTAATGACCTGTTTGGTCCGATCAAGACTCGGTCCACTCTTGCGGCGTTTCGACATTTGTACGGGCGTGCATTCACGGAGGAAAGTGTACTTCTGTTTTGTCACCCACGTGCATGATTGAGATGGAAGTTGGGTTTCTCAGTGCGTGGAGGAGATAGTCACTACCTCCGGACAACTCCAAATCGAGGGATTTATTTCGCTCGTTGGTGCACACACAAAGGTTGATGCCTTCCATTCTGCGATCGGATAATATCCCCTTTCTGACCTCTTTCGGCCCGACAGTCGTATCAATTTTTGTGTAGGTCACATCTTGCCAGACCCTGATCAAGCCACTGTCACACATTCTCCCTCTTCTAGATATCAATAGGCACCCGATCTCGTTTTGTGACCTCAACCGGTTAATCGATAACTGCTTCGCAGCGAGCACGTTCGCGAAACACGTATGGTATGCTTGCTTGACTGGTGAACCGGTTGGTGATTTTACGCCCTTCAGGCATATGATGAAGGAGGAGAGACTAGCTTGCGTTCATGTCAGTTTCTTGTTCCGCGCCATAGGAGTTGATCTCATTGAATATTTCCAGCTGCGCGCCGGTCTCCCCGTAAGGGAGAGAAGAAGCCGGTTTACGTCCTGAATTTGATCATTCCCGTGAAGCACATCGATAACTGCCTGGAACCCTCGAAATCAGCGGTCGAGCTAGATGTGGGCAAGGCTCGCCCAATCCTCGGATATGTGTCCTGCTGACCTTGAGACGTCCTAGAATAAAAACATTGTGAATTCCTTCTTATCTTCGACCATTCAGTCGTTCTTGGTTCGCCACAGTTTTGCGCCCGATAAGACGAGGAACGAAGACCCCCAAGATGGCAATTCGAGGAAGAAACAGAAGCTTTCGCTAGAGGCTGCGGCTAATCCAAAGATGCCATCGCGCTCATTTAAATCCGAAAGGAGTGAGAGATCCAATATATTCGTCCATATGGTGCGCGTTCTCGACTCATGTGCACAGTCGTCCATCGATTCGATTTAGAAACTCAACAAGGGAAAGCTGTCTCTGGCTGACGCACGGGAGACAATCTGGAAAGATCCATCAACCAGGGAAACATTCATCATCGATAACCGCATGGGGAACTCCTATCCCCAAAGCGCCCGTTTCAGCGCAGCCGCGGATGATTCAAGCGAGCCCAGCTCGAAGAGGCGCACGTTATGCGCACCCCACCCGGCAGCCGAGGCGAACAAGGGTAATGCCGGTGCAACAGATCCCGTACCCGAGTGGCTGCAAGAAGCACTGGAGGTAACCTTCTTTACCCCTACACCACATGTTTTACTACGTCACTGAGATCAATTTTTTTTCAAAGGCCAACGGCGCTTTCGCACTTAAAGAACCAAAGATACCCGCCCTCACCCTATCAGCGAATGCGGATTCCGATTGTTGTAATTCTCAGCTTCGCCAGGGCTGTCACATGGCCGGTCTCACAAAGCGTGCGATCTCTGGCTGGGGTCCTCAGTCTAGCTCGTCTAATTTTGCTGCTTCTCAAATACGTTTCCGGAAGGACGATTTACGAAATGCACGCATCATTAGTCAGGTGGACCACAAGTTTATCGCTTGTGTTATCGGTCTGGACCCCAATGGCCCTTCGGGTGGAGAGAAAGACAATGAAACATGCAATGGTCAGCTTGCCCCGGATGGGAAAACGCTCATCCTAATCGATCAGCATGCTGCGGACGAACGTGTGCGTGTTGAACGATTTTTGAAGTCGATTTGTTGTGGCTTTCTTAGCCACCAGGAAGGAAGTGGAGGAGTGGAGACGAAGCAGTTGACGCCCCCGGTACCCGTGCTACTCACTAGGCACGAGGCTTCCCGTCTCGCGAAACCTTCCGATTTCCACAAGGCATTCGAGTCGTGGGGTTTCCAATTTTCTGGACTCGAGGAAACCCAGTCCAGGCTAGAATGTGAGACGGAAGTGGATGGTGGTTATATTCAGGTGTTTGTGAGTGCCATTCCTGAAATCGTGAGCGAGAAGGTACGTGTGGACGGGAAGTGGGATGTGAACCCGCTGAGATCGAGCTACAGCTATTATTGGGTAAGGAGATGCAGGAACTCATCAAGGGGTACATTGGTGCACTCGAGAGTCGAGAGCTCGAACCACGCGATTCATCATCTCAGCTTGATTCTGCAAGTTCGGGCGAGGAGACGCAGTGGCTGAAGGCGTTGCGATGGTGTCCACGTGAACTTCTCGACTTGATCAACTCAAAGGCTTGTCGAGGTACGTAAGCTTGGCTTTTTATGTGTGCTCAAGGCTTAGCAGCTCGCCAGGTGCGATCATGTTCAACGACCCCTTGAACACGGAACAGTGCGAGCGATTGGTGAAACAGCTATCAGCGACTGTTTTTCCGTTCCAATGTGCTCACGGCAGGTAAGCGTCATCCCGCTGCCTGGGACAGATGCCAGCTTGACGTTTGATTCTTTCACAGGCCATCCCTTGTTCCCTTGACCCACCTGGCCGCTGGGAACGAAGGACGTAAGGAGACGGAGTTGAGATGGGACCAGGTAGCTGCCCTATGACGTGAGGCCACTGGAGAGTTGTCTGTACGATGATCCGAAGTCGCGTGACGCGTTACTCAAACAAGACGTCATCGCGTGTGGCGGGCGATCGCCGAGGTGTTTAAAGAGGCGCACGCGTCGGCTTCGATCCTTCTTGTTATCACCACCATCGCATACTCTGTTTATTGTATCCTAATCCATACCCATCAACAATCTCTGCCATGACCAAGAACCTTACCAAAGTCATATACAAGCCGGACACGCAATCTACGGACGAGTACACAGTCATCGTCAATCCCGTAGAGGTAATTCACCGTATTCCGATGCTCGATGGCGTCCTCTGACGTGAGAGACGTTTGCAGTACAAGAAATGGAAGTCTGGAGGTGGGCCTCTCCTTCTCTATGGATGACCCGCTTTATCGAAATGCATCGCTCACTTGATCTTTCTTTCAAGACACGTAAATCCACACCCCTCTTTACGAGTTCCGTTTTGTCTGATTGCTTGTCTGCAGGACGGTTTCTCTTGCAGAAGTCGTCGACTGTATGTATTTGACCCTTATCGAAGAGAGGGTGTCGCTCGCTCACCCCATTTCCCAGCATTCACAGTATTTCATTCGTCTCAAGGTTCTCAAGGGTTACTAGGTCGCCCCTCCAAGCAACAACTTGACAACACGTTTGGAACGTCCAGGGACGTCGACGTTGTCGAAATCTTGTTGAGAAAGGGCAAGGAACAGGCGGGCGAAGGAATCCACTCAGGGGGATCGTTTAGCATGAACGCCACGAGGGGAAGTGCGGTTTTGGATAGCAAAGGAAAGGGTTTGACGGGCATCTGAGTCGCATGCGTCGTGTTCTGTCTTTCAAGGGAAAAAAAGGCGAAGACGTAGGGAATGTACGATAGTTTTTACGAGTCGCAATACCTCAATGGTGTCGGTCGACTTGAAATGATTTGTGCCACTAAGAACAAAGGTAACTTTGCCGACGAATCATTATGGGTGAAGCAAGGATTTCCTTATACAAGTCAAGACACGATAACATGGCGGAATGACCGACGTGGTAATAGGAGCGATGAACGTTAACAATGGAATCGTGCACGCGAGTCGGCAGTAGGGGGGGACATCGACTGGACATACGCACGCGACGGCGTTGCGAAAACACAAGGGGGAGCAGGCGAAGACATCGCAGGCCGTTCATTGCTATCATTACAAGATCAATATCGTCAAAAAAACCCGACCGCATTCCTATACGCACGGGAGGGCAAGGATGGGTTCACCGCGGAGCCCGCTCGAACATGGCGTGGACGTACACCTGCCGTGAAAAAGTGGTCAGTGCATGTGCCCCACGGAGGCTGGCCGAAGACTCTGGGAGACAAGCAGAGGAGAGCTGCCGCTGTCGGCCGATTCAAGCGGGTCCAAGATGCCAACAACTACAATATGTACCCGATCATTGCGGAAACCACTTTCATATCCACAAAGTCAGTTTCCGTGTGTAAATACTGAAGAAAAGAACTGACCAAGACTCTGCATTCTCTGGCGAGCTGGCAAGATGTAAACCTTTTTGTTCTTCTTGACTATGACCGAGACCTTGGCGAGGTCGGTGGCTATCTCAAGATCCGCCATGGTCGATGACGATCTGAGGGGGTTTCAAGGTCACGTGGGCGTGCTGTTCTTGTCGGGGTGCATCCATCGTCGGCCAGTGCAATCCACCCCGCCCTCCCGACCATCCTGGAAACATTCCGCGTTCAAACATGGAAATCCCTTCGACTGCAACGTGCGTGTCGTTTTTTTTGTACAGTCTCTGTCTTTACGCTCTTCCAACGACACAGCGGCAAAAAACGTGCTAGGGAGCGTTCTATAGCCTCTGCCTCTTCTTCGCTCTCCCCCGCGCCGCCGGACGAGCATCCCCCACCGAGGGTAAAGAAACGTACGTTCGCGCGTCCAAACGCGATAGTCTTTCCCCGGTGACCACCACGCATCTACAGCGAAGCGCGCCGAAACGCGTCAATGTCCAGCCTGCGCCGAGCTCATCCCCATCCGTCTCCTGGCAGCACATGCCGAGCTGGAGATGCAACGCGTCGAGGACATCATCAGACATGTCGGTGACGTGGAGGTACTTACACAGGTGGACGACCTCGAAGAGGGGTACGTCTCTCGTTTCGCCTTTTTTCTTTTCTTTTCTTTTTCACCTCCTCGTACAGCCCGTCGAGCGCTCACAAACGTCGTTCGGCCGTAAAGGCGCGCCAGTCTCTCACTGCACTCCAGCCGTTGCCCCGTATCTACGTATGCTCCTCCTCTGCGCCGTCCATTACCATCCTTGCAAACACGTCCACCGCCCCTGCCGCGATAGAACATGCAATCGGATACATTACACGCCGTCGCAGGGCAAGGCATACACGGTTCAAGGAGTTGGCCAAGGAAGAAGCGACTTGGCTAGCGCGGCACGATGCGGACGACGTCGATCCACAAGGAGGGGCCACAGGGGCCGTCTGCCCTGTGTGTTCGCAACACATCCGGGGTGACAGAGATGTCGTAGAGGCACACGTCGATGCATGCCTTGCATATGAGAGTCGACGTACGCAGGTGGAGCGGCAACGCGAACGAACGAACGGGCTGGTGCGGGGAAACGAGGATGCAGACGTGGACGTGGACCCCGATGCAGGCCGGGATGCAGCAGGGGAAGGGAGCGTTCGTACTCGAGTCATCACGACCGCGAGTCTGAGAGGGACAGGAGTACATGTTCGCCCTGCGATGATGGACACCGAAGATGACATTGATATTGACGGAACGGACGATGCCGTATTCGGTAATGCGCAATTTGGAGAGGTGGACGTCCTGAGGGCCAAGTTGGAAGCAGATGAGAATATGGATGATACGGAGAACGTCGGGCAACGGTTGAATCACGACCGACAAACTGGGGACAGTACTCCGACGGACGCTGGCTCGCTGTCACGCACACAGGGCTCAGAAGACGAAATGGACAGACTAGACATGGCTATCTTGACTGCGCGTTCAAGGGGGGACAACCTTGCACTCATATTAGCACTGGAGGCAAAGTTGAACGCGGTTGTATGTCTCGGTGTGCTTTACGATTACCACGGTGCTCACGAATCTCTCACAGCCTGCGCCTGCAACATGTCGCGTATGCTTATCGCCGTATGTGGACCCCACGGTGTCGACGGGGTGTTGGCACACATGCTGCGCAACGTGTTGGCTGAGATGTCTGGGTACGACGAAACTGTGTCCGATGTGCCAGCGGATTACTGGGGCATTTGAATTGAGGAGAGTGTATCTATAGTAGAGATATGCAAGACCTGGGACATCGACGTTGTTTAGCGCGACGAAGTTGCAACAATGGCGAAAGGGAAAGGATGATGCTCATATCTGGCCTCTACTGTCGACAAGGCACCCTCATTCCAACCAAGCATGGGCTGGTTATACAACGTGGGTGGTTCAGGGTCCAGTTCACAGGGACCACCACAGCGTTTGAATCGTCGCAATGGGCAGGGCAGGGGCGAAAAATGCTCACCACCTGCTGATCGCGAAACAATATACTTTTCTGCGAAAACTAAGTATTACATATAGTACTCAGGCGAGTGGGCTTATGAGTCTGTTTGAAGAATGAGCACGACAGCGGAAAAGAAGAGGAAAGACGAACTTGATGAACATGGGCCGGGGCGAGCTCTGGGTGTAACCAATGTAAATGATCATTGGAATCCAGCCATAGTGGACGACGGTCTGCCTGCCCTGTCAGTGTGGTAGTCGTGGAAAGGGGGGAGTCGACGTACGCGGCCAAACTCGACGAGCTTGAGGATGCGTTCCTGTGGTGGAGGGTGAGGAGGAGGAGATGATAATTACAAGGTGCATATACCTTTGTCTCTTCCGAAGGCATTTTTTGAAGAAAAGAAAGAAAAAAACCAAGTTGTAATTGCAACTCCGCAAAATATTTCTACATTTTATCATCGATGCCGCTGGGACCGTCCTCGTCTGCGATCTTTCTCAAAAATGCGTCCACCGATCCCATCCCGTAAGTCGTCATCACCGTCTCCGACGTCCTCCTCACCCCGCCCCCCGCCCCGCCCCGCCCCAAAGTGCCCGCCCGACGTCGCTGACGATCCACCCAACCGCGCTCTTCTCCATCCTCGACCACTACCTCCGCCGCACGGACTCACAGCACCGCGTGATCGGCACCCTCCTCGGCACTCGTACGCCTTCTTCCGCCTCGCCCGCCTCCGCACCCACCGTCGTCAACGTCACCCACGCATTCGCCGTCCTCCACTCTGAGACGGAGGAACAGGTCGCTGTCGACGGCGACTACCATCGCGCCATGTACGAAATGTTCCTCAAGGGTCGCGGAGAGTCCATCGTGCCCTCCGGGACGTCCAGCGCTGGCGTCGGCGTCGGTCCTCAGGGCAGGGAGGGCCTCAGTATCGTCGGCTGGTACGCGACCGGCAGCAGCGAGGGCGGCCAGGCTGGCTTGGGCACCTTTTCCGCCCTCATCCAAAACTTTTACGAGCAGGAGACCGCACCCCTCCCGGCCGTGCACGTGGCACTCGACACCGGGACGGAGGAAGGCGTCGGTGCAGGCGTGAGGGCATATGTCAGGTCAGCCGTCTATCCATGTGCCATCACCATGCATTCACTGATCGGTACGATACAGTTCTCCAATGGGCATATATCCAAAGGCAGAAAATTGCGTGTTCGTTCCTATCCCCTGCGAACTAAAATTTCACGAGTCTGAACAATCGGGACGTGAGTCGTGGGCCTGCCACGTTTGATGTATGATTGATTCGTGTTATCACAGTCGATCTCCTCCTTTCCTCTTCCAATCAGTCGAGCGCGTTCCAGCCCACCTCGCCTCTCCTTGCTCTACATACTGCCCTACTCAGCACCTCAGAGTCACTCAATCGTGTGCTCGCACACGTTCAGTCCATCCTTCGAGGAGAGATCCCCCCTGATCCTGTGCTTGGAAAGTACCTGTGGAATGTGCTTGGCGCGGCGCCAGACGAAGAGGGCGGCTGGTCGACGGCGCTGCAAGATAGCGTCATGGTGTCGTATCTGACAAACTTGGTGAGAGGACAGGCCGAGGTTGCGGCAAGGTTGGCGCTGGCCAGTGGGGCATGAATTGCTCGAATGTAAAAAAAGGGGATGTCATCAGCTATTGAATATCCTCGAGTGTTGTAGATCGTGTCGCATGGCGAGGATTTCGCCTAATGGCCACGTATTGGCGGGACCATCGAGGGGTAATTCGTCCGACTCTTTGGGGTCGATGAGGGCCGCGGTGGATATGGTGCCACACTGGGCGACGCAAGCGTCGAGGATCGGGCGAACGTCGCGGTACAACATTTGCTGTGCAAGATAGGGACCGATCGTGTTCATGCGCACTGCAGCCGAGAGGAGGGCGCGGGCATGGAGAAAGAGGGCGAGGTTCTGGGCTCGATCTGGGGAAATGAGCTAGGGCTGATCGGACAGAACGGACCATGACACATACCGAGTGAGAGATGGAGTGCGCCTGTGAGGACACCCCAGCAAACGGGAAGATGGCCATGTGTGTCTCCGCGTCGGACGGCGAGCTTAAGCTGGTCGACGAGAGAGGCTGCCGGGTGTGGGCTGTGGGAAGGAGCAAAGGCCTTGGAGTAGAGGGTGAGGAGGGCGACACCCTGTGAGGTGGATGCACGACGAGCGACGTGGTTGAGTGTGATGGACTCGTAGAAGGCGTCGAGGGCAACCAGGGCTTCGAAGGAGCCACGGAGGTCGACGTGGTCTGCGGGGACGGTGGACATGATGCGGTGGGCATCGGATACGACGGGGAGGGCGGAGTGAGCATAGGAGTGGAGGCTGTCGTGTACAAAGGCGAGGGGTGGGGTGTGAGGTAGGAAGCCGTGAGTGGTGTAGGACTCGAGACCAGAAGATGCGACGAACGAGCCAGTTGGGAGATTTGAGTCTGCGAGGAGGAGGAGGAGGTAGTCGTCCATACCGTGAGATCTTTGTGTCACGATGATCTTTACCACAACGAGGTTACTACTCTTCAGAACTCTCCGCCGTGCACCGGCTACGATCCGCGCTGTTCATGTCCCTTCAGCGAGACAGTCGCAGACAGCGACGCTTTCCCTCGTCGACGACCCTGTCACTTCCCCGCTCTCACAGTCACTGCTGGCACAACCCACGTCCTCCACGTCGCCACTACTCCAGTACAACTCTCTCGTATCCAACGGCGTCCTCCGTCCAGACCCCCACCAACTCCGCATCATACAGCGTCTCCAGTCCTTCCACTCCAAGCTCCTCGCCTACCCACCCCCGCACGTTCCCCCGTCCGTGTCCCCTTCGTCCTCCATATTCTCTCGCCTCTTCTCCCCTTCCCCTTCAGAACCCGAATCTGTGCCGCCAGATGCGCCCAAGGGCCTCTACCTCTACGGCGACGTCGGGACGGGCAAGACCATGCTCATGGACCTCTTCTTCGACACCCTCCCCTCCATCACCCGCAAACGCCGCGTCCATTTCCACGCCTTCATGATCGACGTACACAAGCGTGTCCATGCTGCCAAGCTCGCCATGGGCCTCATCGGCGGTGGGGGTGGCGCGAGCGTCGGCGGAGGCGACGGAGGCGACCCTATCGCCCCTGTCGCCCGTGATCTTGCACGCGAGGCCTACGTCCTTTGTTTCGACGAGTTCCAGGTCACAGACATTGCAGACGCCATGATTCTCAGGAGACTCCTCGACCGTCTTTTGAAGCACGGCGTCGTCTGTGTCATCACAAGCAAGTCAGTTCTTCAGTTTCCTCCTTCCTCGTCCTCCTTCCTCACCCTCGTCCATAGTCGACATCCAGACGATCTATACAAGAACGGCATACAGCGCTCCAGCTTCGTACCAACCATAGAACTTCTCAAGACTCATTTTCAGGTCACCGATCTTGATTCCGGAACAGGTCCGTCCTTCCGATCACTTAGTAACTCCCTTTCCAGCGACGACGTTCGTCCTACAGACTATAGACGCATACCCCGTGCGCTCTCCCAAGTATATTACCACCCCCTTACACCAGAGAACGAAGCAGAGATCAACAAGATTTTCGACTCGCTCACGTCCCCTCCCTCCTCATCTGACATCAACACAGATCCCGTCGTCGCCAACCGCTCCCTCTCCACCTTTGGTCGCTCCCTCCACATCCCCCTCTCCACCTCACGCGTCGCCAAGTTTACATTTTCAGAACTCTGCGATCGACCGCTCAGCGCCGCTGACTATCTGGAGATCACCAACACGTTTGGCACCGTGTTCGTCACCGACGTGAAGAAGTTGGGCGTTTCTAGAAAGGACATCGTACGCACTTTCTGCGTCCATGCTTTCATCGGCTGACTCTTTACACCCAAGGCGCGGCGGTTTATCACCTTCATAGACGCTTGCTACGAGTCCAAGGTATGCCATCATTTCCCTCACCTCACTCCTGCTCATCCCCCGCAGACGAAACTCTTCATCTCTTCAGAAGTTCCTATTTACCAAGTCTTTTCCGACGACTCTGCCAAGGGCGAGATATCCGATCATATGCGTAGCGTCATGGACGACTTGGTGAGTACCCTCTTCCTGGTGGGTGCCGATGATATAATACCTCATTGTAGGGTCTGCCTCCGGATGTCGTCGGCGCGAGTTCCATGTTCACGGGCGAAGAGGAAATTTTTGCGTTTGCCCGGGCGTGCTCGCGGCTCGTCCAGATGGGCAGTCGTGAGTGGGCCGAGAGCGCTGGCCGGTAGGTCTAGATGACGACGTTTTTCGCTACGGCTCGAACCGTGCGTTGGGTATACACACTGTTTATTACTGCTATTTTTTTGTTCAGACACTCGACAGAAATGTCCGTGTATCCATTCATTCCATCCAAGAGACCATGGAAACTAGTATACATCAAAGGTTCATCTGGGTACCGTATCAACACATGACCCGAAGCGTACGAACAGGAGTAACACCTTCGGTAGCCTCGAGACTCACCGACGTGTCGGAAGGAGAAAAATCTGAGAGAAGAAAAAAATAAACAAAGGAAAAGAAAAGGACATTCGTGCCATGACAGAACGTCGCACGAAGTTAACAATTTGTTATACGAACTTCAAAGACAACAAAGAAGTCGTGGTAAAATAGTAGTATAGTAGAGATATCAGCACGGGTCGTCGTATGAGCAATAGCTTGAGTGTGAGCACGAACACAAAATTGAGCGAAGCGAAACGTATCAGGGTGCGATTAACAATTGCAGACGCCAGTCAAGGAAAAGTAAATAATATGAATGAAATGTGATCTGCGAAGTGGATGCGATTCGAAAAAGGTGGAGAGATGGTTGGAGAATGAGCTTTGGATGTCAAACATGTGGTGGTGGTGGTGGTGGTGGTGGTGGTAAGTACAGATATATATAGAATGCGCAGATGGTTTGCTGTAGATGCTTCATGCTTATTGAAAAATATTGAGCAACTTTAATAATTCAGCCCGTTAACCGGCCCTGGTGGCCTCTACAGTGGAAGACGAAGGCGACAAAGCCCGATGCGGGAAATGCGGGGGGTGACCATGAGCCAAGGGAGCATCTGAGCTCGGATGATCGGGTATCATAGAATGCGGAGATGGGAGAGTGCTCGACTGGTCGGGAGGGGACGACAGTGGTAGTCCAAAGGGAGAAAAATTCCCTCCGGTGCCGCTCAAGGAAATGCCAAATGTGTGGGAACCACGAGGAAGAGGGGCCCCGCTTGTCGGAGAAGATACCATATTAAAGCTGCTCGAAGGTGGGGGGGATACAAACCTAGGCGGAGGCGGGGAGCGTGCGAATGCTCCAAAGACAGAAGGTGGTGGCGAAGTTGTAGTTGAGTTGTCGCGCCTGATGCTTGCGACAGCGGAATCGCTCTCGAAACCTTGGCGAGGCTGGAAGGTATCTGACTGGAAAGGAGAAGCAACACCAGAGTGAACGTTGCTCTGCTGCTGCGATAGTGGCCCAGTTCCTGTCGTGGTCGGGGTGCGTACGCCCAAGGGGTTCTTGCTGTATGACAGGCGGATCCCACCATTCTTGACCAAGCCACCGAGGGAATTCCCATAAAGCTCGTTCAAAGCTTTTGTAGCATAGTGGACATCCTCAAACTGAAAACCATAGACCATGAGTGTCAACACAACTAGAAGAGGTAAAGAAGAGTACCTCAACAAAGCACATCGGCCCATTGCTCTTCTGCCTGAAACAAAGTTTCCGATATCCAGGACGTCGAGAAAAGAGTTCTCTGAGACTATCCTCCAGATAATTTGCAGGATATCCGGCACCAACAGGACTGGTGGGCAGATTTCCAACGTAAAGGGTGTTGATCGGAGGGTTCTGGTCGACAAGAGCGTTCCTTGGGCCAACACTCCCGGTGGTATTCGGTATTCCGCTACTTGAAGAGCTAGTGGCATGTCCACCAATGGAAGAGCTAGTGGCCGAACTTGCATGTGAAGCAGGTGATGGCAGCTGCGGTGATGTATTCCCAGTGCTGATTTGACCACTGGTGCTAACGGTGAGTGGTACAGGTCCGCTGTCGTCAAGACCATCTGTACTTGATGTAGAACTCGAAGGAGGTGCAGAAGGACGGCTAACGACAGGCTCATCGACAGCAGTAGTAAATGTTTGTGTCGAGCGCAAGATCCCAGATCGATGAGGAGGAAGCATACCATCTTCATCATTGATGGAAGGTGAGAACGGTACGTTGAGTTTGGGAGGTGAAGTGTCCCGCGGCGAAGAAGGCCCAGGAACGGCCGAGGCTTTGCGGACTCCATAAAGCGACGTAAAAGCAGAATATGCGGAATCACGCTCACGGGGAGAGGGTTGGTCCCAAGGGCCAACCGCTTCACGTGACGCACCCTCGTCTCTACTAGAAGTCTGCGCGATGATCCCACCAAAACCTAGAGGATTGGGTCCCAGGCCTGCACCGTCTCCAGAAGGCCCGCCTGTGGAGGAAAGAATACTGGTTTGTACGTTCCTGGAGAGAGTTGACGCTTGATGGAAAGCATCGTAAACAACAGCATTCCCCGACAGCATTCGCATTGCTTCGCCTTGGGCAGCTTTGAAATCCTTCCGCCTGAACCTCTCTCGTTCTTCTTCGTCAGCAAGGCCACGTTCTCGTGCCCCACGACCGCTAATGCCCAACCCGAGGTTAAGACCTACAAGAGCTTCCCGCCTCCTCTCCCGGTCACGATCACGATCTCTTTCACGTTCTTCCTCGCTGCTGTCTCCAAGTCGACCGTCCCGCCATCCGCTGCCGAGATTGCCGTAGCCTATGGCGGTCAGCGCATTGAGCTCCCGTTCGCGCGCAGCCAAGGAATCACCTCCACTAAGCGAGGTAAGGCCACCCATGTTCATATTGGAGTTCAAATTGAGACCAGCGGTAAGACCAGCCAATGCGTCAGGAGTGACACCAAGACCTCCCAATGCACTAAGATTCCCGACCCCATTCAATCCGGAAATAGCGTTTAGGTTGCTGCCAAAAGATGCACCACCGCCGCTTGAACTGGTGCTGCCAATGCCAACCCCGCGCTTCGTGTGAAGGTTTTTCTTCGCCATCTCTGCTTTGAGCACAGCGCCTTTCTCGATGTCAACACGACGACCCTGGAGCATATCTCTTGCTTCCAAGGCTTCCTGCCGAGTGCGAAACTTGGCAAATCCGATTATCTGCTTCCGAGGATGGCCGCCCGGGCCCTGAAAATGACTTGGTTCATCATTGAGTGGAATAGGAAGCGGCGGCCAGGAAGTAGTTGGGCCGTCTCGCCCATTATCAACGACCACACCCCCCTGGTTCACGGTGACAATGTTATACGGGTCATTTGGGCCTGAATTAAAGTATGAAGAATATGAGGAGCTGCCGCGCAAGGGAAGCCCAGAAGGAGTGCCACCTGAAGATCCATAAGCGGTATACTCTTTGTTGGGGATCTTGAGTGTCGCGGCCTCGAAGCCGGAGGAGAATGTGAACATATTTTGAAACTCTCGTTCCTGATAGTAAACATTAGTGTGGACACTTCAGAACGTGGGCTCCGATGAACAAACCTGCATGTCATCTGGGAAACCAACTACAAAAATCGTAGAAATTTCTTCTTGCTGGCCACCCCCACTCTGGGATTCTGCAGTTGCATTTGATTGTCCTAAACCTCGAGCGGTGCTCGCGGGTCCGCCGACCGTTCCACTGCTTTGGAGATGAGGGCCATATGGTGTCTGGCTCTGAAGGTGCATGCCGTTCAAGTACGATACTTGACTACCGGAATTACTATGGGACAGCGGGTGGAAGGAGTCGTGCATTTGCGGCTTCGCTGCGTGTGATTGTAAAAATGGGTCTAGGGCAAACTGCTGAGATACTTTGCCAGTCAAGGGCGGACTGCTTCCAAAGTCGATTCCCCGTGACTCGAACCCGGAGGTCACAGAAGAGCCTTGCTGCGACTGTTGAGAGAGCTGGTGCTGGATGCCCAGCGGGTGACTGGAAAAGCCCTCTGAAGCGCTCGCAAACGACTGAGAGGTAGCAGAGGATGGGTTGACTTGTCGCATGCGGAAGGAACTGGGAGGTGGATTGCCCGAACTGGAATGAGAGGGGTGTGTGCCATTGACTCCAGTATAGACGCTAAAAGACGATCTGAAAGGACCTGCTCCAAATTCGCCAGGTGACTTGGACCCTTGAGGCAGCACCTTCAGGGAAGCACTCTCCGACTCGGAGAGATAGTCGGAAAGATGAAAGTTGTTGCTGCTGTTGTACATCGGGTGCCCCCCACCCTGAGCGAACACTTGCTCGGAGATTGAATGCTGATGATTAGCATCAGCATTCTGAGGGACTTGTGAAGGGCGATGTAAGATGTCGTGGTGGGTATGGTTGCTATTATAATCAACATTAGAAGGAGAATCGGAGTGCCCAGATGGAAGGCGGAATTGCGTGTCGGGAGAAGTAGCACTAGTGTCTGTGTTTGAATTGGGCTGCGACATGACGAACGACTGCGGAAGGGGAAGGTGAAGAGGTTCTGCGTCACCTTGAGCGTCAAGAGAGTCCAGCAGAGAGCGATTGATAAGGTCTTCTTCGAGAGGCTGTGATCGAGGAGTTGACGAGGTGGGAGCTGACGGCGCCAGGGTGGAGAAGCTGAGATATCTGGAAAAGAATTACAAGTGGTTGAAGCTATGAGAGACACTAGTAACTGAACATCAACAGTCGGAGAAACCAAGGGGGAGGGTGGGAGTGAAGTGCAAGGTAGCGCAAATACGAGGACTGCTGATATGGATACACTGGAGAGAGAAGGAGAGAATGAAGATGTGCGAGGTTAGAATGCTGTAGGTGGAAGCGGAAGCGCTACACGGCGACGAGGACGATGAGAATGGAAGTAGGCAACGGCCGACGACGTGCGCGACGCGTGGGATTGGATAAATAGGTTGGTTGACACGGGACAGACGACGATGGGCAACACCGGAAGACGAAGCGCACGACAAGGAGAAGTACGCTGGACGTGCGGCACGACGACGAAGGGTGTTTATTCGCTGTTGCTGTCGACGGCGATCGAGTTGTCAAAGTGTGAAGGAGCAAAGGAAGCGCGCGGGGCCGACACAGAATCGACCCAAAAAAATTCAACAAACGCCAATATTTGATTCACACCCGTCACATTTATTCCCACGCACGGACCCTAACCTTAAGCCATTCCCACGCTCATACCCTCCATTGTTCGCAGTGACGGCCCTCCGCTCAATGGGGAGCGCGAGCGTGCCCAAGAGTGCGAGTGTATTTCTTGGTCGAGTATTCGATGTGTGTCAAGCAAAACAACCCATTTCTGGGCGGGAAAGAGAGTCGAGTGCTTTGTGGATCCGGAAGACACGAAATGGAAAAGTAAAAAGCCTGGGAGGACGCTCGCAACAAGACGGGTGGTCTTGAGACCCCCCTTTTGAAAATTTGCAGGTGTCAATTTGGCGAGGACGAAATATCTGGTTGCAGGTGCCTGCGTTTTTTCGTAGATTTGAATTCTGATCCGTTTGTACTGCCCCCGCGCTGTTCACGATGGCGTTTCACTATTTGACATAACAAACCTCGCTGTCCCCCGTAGCACCAGTTCGCCATACTATGGTCATCCGTGCAAGCCAATTGATCCAAGATCTACAGGTAATATCATTATTAAATAAATCGGAGTACATATGTACCTGTCTACTACCGCCACCCATGCATCGCCGATCAACATCATGATAAAGTGGGCTGGACCACTGATGTAGATTCCTCTTTCCTTAGTTTGCGCACAGACGAGTGTGCCACTATTATCGTTGCACAAGCAGTAGTACGTCCACGTGTTCTTATGGAACTGCCATATTCATTTCGCCTGCCCAAGAGAATCTCAAGATGGGTAGTTCAGACTGATTCAGACAATATACTACAAACCGACGGGGTTCTGAACAGAGCGGGTCACCACCTTCAAGCACCAGGCGAATACATGACTCCCCGATGTGAACCTTAATCTTGGAGCTACTTATGGACCATCAACGTCCCTTGGTTGACCCCTCGCCTTTCCCTGTGAGCGTCATAACTTGCAACGTCATTTCTGTACCTTATGTACGGTATCGCAACATCATGATACCGCCGGTGTGTATCTGCCTCTCATCTGCATAGACCGTCTCGAGCATCCCATTCGTCGTCCATGGTCGCTCTCCAGGTCACCAGATCCCAAGTCACTTGTCTATCATGAGCTGTATAACAGGTAGGAAGGACCAGTACTTTATGACATCAGACTCTACTCTCAGCTTGTATCCGAAAGTGGCAACGAAAAATGCAAACGTGTAACTTGACCTTTTCGCGTATCGCGCAACATCGATGAGTGGTTTCCCCTCAGTCGCCCCTCCACCAACGTCTTGAAGGATGTTGGAATGTCTTGGCCTACCCCATTTGCCTCCTGAGTCCTGCCTCTGCGTGCGTCGAGGCCAATGATGGAGGCACTGACTCGATGCCACCGGAATAAAAGTTCGTGTAATCGTTCCGACCGCATCTAGATCTATGATTCGCGCTCGAAACGAAAGCCTGTGATAGCCCCCCAAATGTTGCCCATGCTTAAGGTCCCGCGATATCCTTCGGTCATATCCATAAATAAGACTTGGGTGTGGGTAAACAATTAAAGCCAAACCTACTACAGTACACACTCTGGAACTAGGAATACCGGGCTGAGAGATCATGATTCAAGAAATCAGTGGTACAAATGAAATAAATGGAATATACGACAGCACGGTATCAAAGACAAGCGGACGTAAGGATGTGCTAGTGTCCAAGACGACGCATATGTGTATAATGAGGCTGAGGGCACATTGATCGCTTGGTATACTTCAAAACAGAATGAGGCTGTGTGGGATATACATTCGGCTGATGTATTCTTGAACAAAGATCAGATATATCTCGGATTTTCAAAGCCCATTCTCACCAAACACACCCGTAAGTACACGTTTCAACTTGAAACCCACTACATGGATCAACTGAGCCTTTTACTTATAGTTTTCGTAGCCCTTTCAATATCCCGAGCAGAAGCAAACAGGCTATCGAACTGATGGCCCAAAATGTTGCTCCGATGAGCCTCCGTCTCGCTCTCGATATCGCCGCCTCAATGGAATGGTGTGAATGAGGATCATAGTAGGGTAGCAATCCAAGTGTAGGTTGGGACTGCATTAGTGGAGTAGGACCAAAAGGTAACGGAGGTGCGAACTGGGGGGCGGAGCCCGAGCTAAACAGGGATTGTTGTCTGTCAGGGTAGTAGTGCCCAGCCATCACGTTCACCGGTGAGTGCTGGGATGACGGTAGGCCTTGCCAATTGTCGGGAACATGTACCGAATATTCAGGAGGGGGTGTGTCAGGGTTGGCGCTGTGTTGCGATTCTGAGGAGTGTGTATGAGACGACATTGCGTTGACCACTGGTACGAATGAGAGGGTGATGCAGGCGCTGGCCTCTTGGGCCTTCAAGCTTCAAGGTACAAGACTGGGCAATTGGCACAGAAATAAGAGACTTGGCGGTTAACAACGTTGAAGCTTTGGGTGGGGAGATTAAACTTACACAAGTAATCATTGTACGGCAAGATTCGCAATTATTCAGGCCAGATCAGAGACAGGATGACACGATTTTACGCTGATAATTTTCCGACCAGTACAAGATCCGTCGATTGAGACTACACAGCAAGCAATGTATGGACCATAACACATTATATGTTTTGGCCTGGAAACTACGCCATCAAACCAGGTAGTACGTAAAGTGGGAAACTAATGCAAAAGAAATGTATGCTACAGACAAGGCCACACAACGTCAGAAGAAAGGCACAAACAAAAGAGGATGAAGAATCGGAAGAAATATGGTAATCCAATTATCTGGTATGTTGGTTATTTTGAAGTCTGTCCAGCGATAACAGTGTAGGGCTCCCAACAGGAAAAGTGCTGAGCAAATACTCAGGATCAGAGGAGTCCCTGAGGTGGTCTGAGACTAAAGGATAGAACGAGCCAAGATCGGATGATGGCTCAGAAATTTGTAAAGGAGGTGGGAAGGATAGGTCGGAAGGAACCAGCTCTGATGACCACTGTGTCATCATAGGATTGTTGAGGGGCGCGATTCCAGGAATCGTGGTAATGGTTGATTCGTGATTCCAAGACGAATCCATCCCAACGTCATGACCATGTCGAGGCAAACCTGCTGCAAAGAAACAGGACGAAGTTTGAGGGGGTGCCGAATCAAGGCTGGTTTGACTGTCGGCATGGAACGGTTGTGAGAAGTGTGGTAAGGGGTTAGGCTGGAAAGAATATGCGGAGGCCTGGGTATGAGCGTTGGCAAGCTGCCATTCAGGAATCGAATACGAGGGTATGGTACATTGGATTCGTTCACTTGGGACGCTGTTGCCCTGAGAAGGGCCAGGTTGGAGCTGAGTGCTAGAAGAGCTATGATCAACATCCGAAGAAGTATGATCGCTCTCCAATGTTCTGCAACCTCCCTGGCCTAGGAATTCATCATGAGGGAGAACGGAAGCGCGGAACAGATATTCCGATGTGTGATGTTGTGTGCCTGGATACTCAAATCCCCCCCTTGGAAGTAACAGTGTACTAACACATGCTGAGTCCTGTGGTGAGGGATTTCCGATGCTCCGACGCTGCGCGCTGGAACTACCGTATGGATAGTTTGGCGAGAAACGAACAAACCGAGGCGTGGGTGTCCTGGGCTGAGGTGTCAACTCAGTCGCAACTTGATTGGTTAATGGTGATGAAGAGAAAGAAGAATAAGGTTGGCTTGACTCGGACCGCGCGTCCTCCCACTCGTCGTCCTCGGCGAATGCCGCTTCGAATTGGGTAGGTGAGGTTTGCACCGGGCCTACTTCCGTCATTTGATCGACACTGAGTATGCGTGTAGAGAAGGGACTGGGGCCGTGAGGAGCACGATAACCTGACCACCGTTGTCCCCATATCGGGAACTTGGAAATATTGTTAGCCCATCCGTGCAGCCTGGTTCAGCGATTACTTACACATTCCTGCGGGATATCTCGTAGCTCATTGCCAATTATTCTCCCATAGATCATGGAGACGACGGAGGAGTGTGATGAGCTAGAGAGGCGTGCTGTGCTTCTTGACCAACAGGAAGACCGTCAGTCACATCCGCATGAGATTATAAAGGGGAGCCCGGTGACGCAACGTGTTGGCTAGTACCGGGAGAGAGCACGAACAGCCCCGGCGTGCACTTACCTACATTGGTTTCATCTGAATGTCGACATTGAAACTCGGCTTGACATTAAGAAAACGTGGCTTGGCACAGATTAAAAAAACTTATTTGCTCACCGCCCGGCGAGGGTGGATAAATAAACTCGTTCCATTGCAGTGCTAGGACCGACGCCATTCGGGTAAACTTGTCAATGACGCAGGTGCTGTACAAACTCGATGACTCACGAGTGTAAAACTTCCAGCAAGCCATGGTTGTAACAATGGGCTACGAGATACCTGCCATGTTGTATGTACCCGGTAAGCAAGAGATTGGGATTTTGCTGGATGAACGGGCCACCTCAGGCGCACCCAGAAATGGGTGATGCATAGTACGCAGAGTAAAGCCTCGAGGAAGCCTCGCGCTCTGTGGCAGTGCAAAAAGATGAAAATTAAAACGTCAAACGTCGGTGAGCGCTTGAACGTTCGGTGTACTGCAACCGCCTTGAATGCCAGGCACTGCTACGGGGTCATTTGCAGCGCGGCCAAGGCGAGGAGTTTGAGTTTCGTGGATTTCTGAGAACCCAGGAAGCCGGACCAATCGTGCCGTTGCGGAATGCATGTAGTCCCGCCGCGAATGTCGGCGGCATTTTCGTGACACTTTATGAACACTGGTCGCACTGGCCCACCAGCATGATCTTAGTAATCATTAGCGGCATCTATGATGGGCCGGATGTTAGACCGCCTAGGATATCGCGGACGTCATTCATATCGGGATCCCGGGTTTCAGGACAAGCCAGTCCGTACGTACATAATTTCGTAATTTCGTATCGTTTGCAGCCCGAACTGCTAAGTATCTTTGTCGACAGGCAAAAAGCGACCCGAATAAATACCAGCTGCTAATAGCAGCTTGAAAAAGTCTGACCAACCGGCTGGATGTTTGTCTCGAGATTCACCCGCTAGCTAGCTATATATATAGACGATATATGCAACTCGACGGAAACGGCGTGACACTAGTGTACAATATCCTGGAGCAAGTACTTGATCTTTTCAAGCTATTCTCTGCCACTAGTATACCCTTCTCTTCAAGGTTCCAGACTGTGAAGAGGAAGTACTAGAGCTTTTATCGACACCCTGTGGCCCGCCACGTACAGCTTGATGAGGTGCAAGTGATGGTTTTCTTCCCTTTATAGTGGAGTAGTTCGTCGCGACAGATCCTCCCCTGGTTCGTACTGTTGCTTGAGATGCAGTTGTAACAGCACGACCGCGGGCCGTGGCGTTCCTTGGTGCAAGGGAAGCCTTGTGGGCATTACCCATCTCCCTTGTGGCGGGGCGTACGGTAGAATTCCGCTTGAAAGGTTCCAGCACCCTTTGTCTCTTGGCTTTGATATTACCATAGTTGCCCACTTCACTTTCATCCTCGTCTCCGCTTGTACTTGATTGCAAAGGGTCCTGGGGTACGGGAGCCGGAGCAGGTCTTCCACGCAAGGTGGCGTTTCTGGAGTGAGCTATCGGAAGCGTATTCCGTGTGTCCCCTTGAAACCCACCATGGGTGCGCTTTCGACCGGCTAGAGACGAAGAACCAGAGCTCAAGGAGTCCGACGATGTCCCCCTCCGCAAAGAGGATACGTAGTCAGCGGTTGCGGTTGCACCAGTCAGGTTATCGACGGACGAACATGCACTGGATAGCATGACCTCTGGGGGACGATGAGGAGTCCTCAACGATGCACCAAAGTCGTCTTCGCTTAGACCTGTCTCGCTACTACACATGCTATCGTCAATGAGAGTATCTTCATCTAGTTGTCGGGTAGCGTCGAAGCTTTCATCGAGGATATTAGCCACGGGTGGCATTCTGCTTTCGTTGCTGAAGCTACGCATGCAGCCCATATGTCCCTCGGACTGCCTCTCAAGTGTCTTTCTAAAATCTTGTTCGTCTTCAGGAATAGGCGGGTATGCAGAAGCAGAAATTCGAAGATGATCGTTATCTGTCCTCACAGTCACTGAGGTGGGAAGAGGGGCAGATGCAGGCAACGGAGTCGGGGGATATGCAGATGGAAATGCTGGGTACGACCTCCATTCAGGTGAATGGTACTCAGGAGTCCCAGAAAGGTCGGGTGAAGAAATGGGCACTTCTTGGCTTGATGCGACGTAGGCAGATGCGGGGGGATACCATATTTGATGCCCATTGTGCCTTGATAGGGTTCGAGAATACCGAGGAGGTGCTTGGGATGGATGTTCGCTATACGCGGGGAGTGATGTTGTAGAAGCAGATTTTAAGTGTCGGTCACGGGAAACTCTCGAGTCGGCTGGATCCTTTAAGGCTGGAGCACCGTGGGAGCTTGCATTATCAGACACACTGCGGACAGATCCGTGACGTTTATCCTGCACGCGAGGATTTTGCACAGCACCACCGTGGTCAACAAGAACTGGAATGCTCGAATAGTTGCTTGTGTGTATCGAACTTCTCGAGTCAGGCATGCTAATGCGGCTCCCGGAAGATGATTTGCCAGTTTCTTCCTCTGAATCCAAGCTAGTGCGCCAAAAATGAAACCACGAAGACGAGAGGAAGTAATCCAGTGGAACCTGAAAAAGAGCGAACAGGAAGTCTCCTATGTCGCATGATATTTCTAACATCGGGTCCACAACTGTGGCGTATGGTTTGACGAGGGGACGGAGAACATGGAGAAATAACGGCTCTGCACCCTATGGCAATGTCAACCGCAAAAACAAGAGGATACATCCCAGTTTCACGCACTTTGGCACGAGTCAACACAAGAAATAGTAGAAATACCGACTTGATTTCGCTGTAAAAGGGGAGGATGATAGAAACGACTCGGTCGAACGTTCGCTCATATGCCGCATAACAGCACTATAAAAGCTAGATGAGAACTCGACTTCAGTGATTCATCCGTTAAGCGTTACCCAGACGACCCAAACAGCCAAACAACCCTTGAGATCCCGCTTCCTCTGGGAGATGGCACGGGCACTCGGTTTACCACCTCGCCGTGCTGATGGAGGAGGTGGCTTCAGAGTCTTGAATGTTTCGTATACATTCAAGAAAACCACAAAGAATCGAAGAACTGGAACGACCAAGGGCATGTCGAAAGGGGTTCAACACGAAATGGACATGCAACAGGGTAGACAGAAGCCAAGTAAATGGTAACACGTTCAAGAAAGCGTGAAGAAGAAAAGGAAAGGGTCTGATCCACGGGTTGGTCGGGGGTATCGATGAGAGCGATGTAGCTGCGAGGAGCAGTTGTTGGCATCGTGTTCAACAGCCTTATGTAATCACAAGTGTACACCCACAGCCTGAGCCTAGCACGACTCGACTTCATTCTCACCACTGCGTTTTAGCTGCTACAAATGCCCAAAATACGGACCACAAGAACCAAAAATCCACCAGAGGGTTTTGAAGACATCGAAAGCGTAGGAATTCACCGAAAATGTGCATCTTGAGATACTCATATACCGCAGGTCCTCGATGACTATGCAAAGAAGATGAGAGACGCCGAAAACGAATCGCATGAAGGCAAGCGCAAAGCTGAATCGCTGTGGCCCATTATGCGTATCTCGCACACTCGTTCGCGATATATTTATGAACTCTATTACAAACGTGAGGCTATATCTAGGGAGCTGTACGACTGGCTTCTGAAGGAGGGATATGCGGACGCCAAGTGGGTTACTCCCTCGTGTATGCTGCTCCCCAACGCTAAATTGGATTAGTTTGATTGCTAAGTGGAAGAAAACGGGCTATGAAAAGCTATGTTGCCTGAGGTGCATTCAGACAAAGGTGTGCTTTCGTGGTCCTTTTATAATCCCCGGCTTATGAGTTTGCAGGACATGAATTACCAAGGCTCTACATGCATTTGCCGTGTGCCCAAGGCTCAGATCCGGGCGAATACTATAGTAGAGTGTGTGCATTGTGGTTTGTCTATGTGTATTTTTTTTTCTCCTCGTGGCTGAATACATGGAATACAGGCTGTCGGGGTTGCAGCTCGGACTCGTGAGGAATGTTCTCGCTCCCCAGCACACCCATACTCGCCTACTTCTAGTCCACCCGACCTTCAACTGGTATCCTTGTCGTCACTGCTTCGCTTGACTAGACATGCCACCCCCCATGGCCCTTACCACTATATTGTCACACTTCCTTTGAAACACTGTAACATCTCTGAGTGCGAGGTTTCGTGTACGCCTAGTCTAGTTGATTATCACGATAACGAATTCATGTAGCTTGCAACTCCCTGCGCTGGTGTACCATTTGCTACGCACAAAGAAAGTGCTTGTTTTCTGGTAACCGCCGAACAGACACTCAATCCTTTGTGGCACCACAAAATACAAGAACACCCTTGTTTACCGTTTGTACCGACGTGTCGCTCTCGAAGCTGTCGAGTGTCCCAACTTGAAGTGGCGAGATCGTAACGTCTGTCGCTACCGCAACCCTGCATCCCTCCATTGTCTTGTCCCGAATTTGGCAATTATTCTCTTCAGCACTCCGTCTATGGTGATATAAGTGATGCAGTGGGCGGACACTTGAACATCCCCCGCTGCCATCAAAGCCACCGATTGCAGCTGGTGAGTCCCGTTGATTGCTCCTTCTCCGAGTAGAACTGATGCATGATCTGAACTTTTTGCGCCCGCTGTCATTAACACAGTCGTTCCTTCAAGAGCAGCCAAGTCAAGAAATCGTAATGTCAACTTCCACCAGCTTAAGGAGGCGCCCTCATTGTCACAAATGCGGGTCGCCCATGCAAGGCCACAAACGCAAGAACGGGGCACTCGTGTGCCCCGGAGAGGCGTCCATTTTTACGCCGGTGGCCATTTCAAGCACTCGCCAGAGTCACTCCACGCCACTTCCATCACCTCCAGCTTCGCCCGGCGGATCACCACCCGTCACCCCGCCTTCATACGAAGGATTTTTACCCGCATATAAAACACCGGTATTTGAGCCTCCTCCGGGAGAACGTTGGCATTGGAAGAATCCGAATTGGGTCTCTCCACCTCATAAGATGCGCCTCTATACCCCTAGCGACGATGATCGCGGATCACTTACCCCGACTGAACCTATCACGGAGCCCGCCGTGAACGTTATACTTGCCGAGGAGCAAAAGGCGTTATCCAGTGTCGACGAGGAAGAAGAAGACGTTGTCCAGCAAGATGAGTTCGAATACTTCCCCGATCGTTCAAGCTCGCTGTCCACTCGCCCATGGTCACCTTTCTCTCAGTCCCCAGTCACCGACATTGGCCTCAACACCGCCCTCCGCGCTAGCACCCCTCTGTTCAAAGTCTTTCGTACGCCCCTTCAGGATCTCGACAGCGTTAGGCGGACTGCCCAACGCGAGGGAAAGCACATCGCAATCATCAGTGCCCCCCTTGCTCATCGCGCCATGGCGACGGTGCCAACAGATAGGGAGGATGACACAGCATGGGTCGTCGTCAGTGATCGCATCGAAGACTTGAAGTACGCAATCGACTCTCAGCAAGGAGGTATGCCTGGCATGCTCTTCCCAGAAGAGCCGCAAACTAGGGGGATGGGTTTTTTTCAAGTGGTAGTTGCCGGTGTCCTGGGCGGCCTCACGGTCGCCGTTGGACTTGCATGCTTGTAGCGATTCACGTACTTCCAGTGGAGGGTACGGAAGAAGCCGTTGATATAGTAATATGGTTTTATGCACGATATGCACTATATCCTTTGATGACAATGATATGCCTCTATGTTTGCTCCGGTACACAGGTAGCAGAAGACAAAGCAGTAGTCCATCCAGAGTATTGCAGGATCCAATACTAGCACGATACACTGTTCAAAAATAGCTATACAGTAACTATACACCATAAATGTGATTCCATCATATTCCACACCCTCGACGAACCTGTCCAGGAGGGTCCCATACTCATATAGCCCAGTCATCCAATGTTCCGTATCCAGGTCTGCTCCCCCAACCCCTCGCCATTCTTTCCTCCATCCTATCCTCTCGATTCCCTGCGCCAACCGTTGCCGAAGAGAATCCTCCGTGGAACAAAGCTTTTAACCAGCCACCTGATTCCTCTTTATCGCTGCCTTTTCCCTGCTTTCTCTTCTTCCTACTCTTCCGTGCCTTCAGCTTTGACGTGCCAGGTTGCGAGCCAGAGTAAGATTCTGGAAGTTCCGCGAAACTGATGCGCTTCGGTGTTGACACGTTTGACGGTGGTGCACTCCCCATCATCCTAGCCACACCAGTTCCAAATACGTCGGACAGACTGATATTGCTTGGAGACGGAGCAGGTGTTGGAGGCATCGAGCGGACCTTCAACGAAGAATGTGCAGGGGGTGATGGTGGGCGGGTAGACATTGAATGACGTCCCTTGGTATAAAGTCGTGATATTGATGCTGTAGCTGTAGACGTGCCTTGAATTGGAGCCGGAGGGGGTGTGATGGGAAGGAAAGCAGGGGCGCGGTACAGTTTAGAGTCTTTGCGGTGAACGGCATTGACGGATATTGAAGAGGAATGTTCGTCGAGAATTTTGCGCAGCGACTGGACGGTTCGATAGCCAGTGAGGTGCTCGGAAGATTCGGACGAAGATGGAGAGAGCTCTTCGTCAGCAGACATCGTCGGCAGGGGAAGCGGAGGTGTGCAAGAGCCCTGGGGATCCTCTGAGCGCGATCGCCTTGTCTGTGCTGACATCCCAGCTCGATTACGATATGGAGACGTGTACAAGGTTCGCGCAGATGAAGGCTTCGTACCGCGCACAGAGCCTGTTGGACTGGCGAGTGCACACCTGTCACGAGATCGCAACAACGGAGCAGAAGTAGGGGGTGTCAGGGATCCTGAACGCTTGACAAGATTCGACAAAAGTTGGTAGGCTGGAGTGGTGCTCTCGGCATGCGTCTTGGGCAAAGTACTTGTCATGGGGGCTGATTGAGTATCGTGACAATGCGCAAATGAAGACTCTTGGGAATGAACAGAATGGCATGACCCGGACGCCCCCAACCCCAACGTAGAAGGCAGTGTGATTAGCTGTGGATCCGTGGATGACTCGACATACTGTGTAAGCGCCCTTGGAGCAGGTGCAACTAGTAAGTCACGAGTAGGATGTGAGTATCGGAGGTGAGAATTTGAAGACCCATTTAACTCTAGAATTGACGGTTTTCTTCGGGGCCGTAGATTTGGCAGTGTAGTAGGTAAACTTTGGCTCACAGCCTCCTCGTCTGAACGAGAAACGGGAAGACTTCTCCCCTCCCCCTCAGCCAGCTTGTCAACTCCTTCTGATATTTCTTCCAAACGGTCCATCCACGTTTCATGTAGGCCACTGTTTACCCTGATCCGAGTTGACAAGTTGCGGGCACGGACCTCCAGGAAGGCATCAGATTCACTTTCGGGGGAAAAAAGAGTAGAAAGACTGGACTGCGTGGATATGGAGGTACGAAGCAAAGCGTTAGACATCTCGAGTGCGTGTACACTGCGTTCCAGTAGCGTGTCAAGAAAAGGATCGGGGGCAGGCGCAAGGATCCGCTTGCGTCTGCGGACGTGTGTGGGGGACCGCCGTGGGTGTGAACGAACTAAATGGTGTTGCACATAGACAAGATGCTCTTCCAGGTCGCCTTCTGTATCGGCGTCTGCTTCATCCGCGGTTTCGGGATAATCGGGTGGCCTATCGGACTCAGCTTCTGCGAGCGGAAGTGGACCGAAGGAACGGTTCCAGCCAGGGGGCGACGAATACTCTGGGAGGGTGTGAACAACTTCCGAAGACAATTTAGATGCAGAAAAGCGCTTGCGATGGGTTCTACGATGTATGAGGTCTCCATTTGAGTCCGGGGGGGCAGAGTGTATCATATTGACTCGTGGTTGGTGCGACAAGCAGAATGGAAAGGTACGTCAAAGCCGTTGTGAGAACCAACCGACAGCGCTGAATGTGGCCAGGTCAAGGTGATGGAGAGAAATGCGATTATTGGTGGTGTTACCCCTTAAGCGAGGACTGTAGCTGTTCAGGTGACTAAGCATAGCAGCTGGGGAACGTTACAAATCAAGTGCTCTTTGTGTACAGACTTCAACAATATTTCTAGGTAGGGAACAAGAAACCAGTCGCGAACCTTGACAATATCAGCATCTACTTTCACTTCAACATGTCTACTAGAGGGTGGGAATGAGGTGGGAATTGATGATATCTATGAGAGTCGAATTCGGCAATTCACGGGACCTTAGACAGATATACCCTGGATCGTAATTGGTTCCGGCAGCAAGAATTTGTCGAACGGGCCAGCGGTCTTCTCCAGATCACGCTTACTCATGTGATGCAGCATAATATCTGGCATGTAAAACTTCCACGTCGTCCAAAGAAACCAGCGACCGTGTCGGGCAAGGGTGGTATCGTAATCGGCTAAGAATAGCCAACATCAGGATAAGATTGGGATAAGATAAGGATGTATCCGCACTTTTCAGCGCCTCGCGCAGATCCAGCCACTTTTTCGTTACATCGGTCAAGATAACGTCGGTTCCCCAACGTACACACTGACCAACAAATCAGTCATACTGGTCCATATGCGTGACAGCAATAACTGACTTCCATCATATGTTCTGGCTCGTTGACCGTCCATACCATGAGCCTTTTGCCCGCGGCCTTGCACTCTCGTCGGAAGCTGTATATGAAACGCTGGGTATCAACTGCATCGAAGGAGACTCGGAATCCCGCTTACTTCAGTCCATCACTTCCTGCCAAAGCGGAGAAAGCCATCGAAAACACTTCTACGTCGTTCCAGAAGTACGCGCGCGCCAAAGTAGTGCTATCGCCGATGTGTGACCTGCGGCAATAAGGCAATCTCGCCTTTGCGTACGCCACGAAACGCGGATGCCAAAGTCCAAGCAAGATGCGTGGCGCAAGCTTTGTCTCCCATTCTGGCAGCACAGAAATAATGGCATGCATTAGACGAAAAAGACGGTCCGGATCGTTCTGCAATTTAACATCGACATTAAATTTCACGTGCTGGTTCTCGGGCTGCGAATTTGGTCAATGGGTGAGCATATCTATACCGTAAGTGGTAGTAAAACTTACCTTCATAAGCAGTGCGACTGTTTCGGCAAACGTGGGTATCGGTTGTTTGGGCTCCTTCTTGGTGCGAAGATCTTGCATGCCGTCTTTGCCATACCAATTACGTTCTCGGATTAGACCTGGACTCCATTGGTTACTCGTCGAACGTGTCCCGATTGCGTGAGCAGTACCTTTTGAATCTGTTGTCCTGTCAAGAGCTGGATTTCGCACACGTTGGACTTGTTGCCAAAAAGGGTAATGTAGATCGCGGGATGCCGCGACTCACCAGGATCATGGAACATTACCACCACATCATCCGCCGAGACGTGGACGTCTAAGACGCGGGTTACGGGTAGAACCACCAAGGAAGGTGATCAAATACCGCTCTCTATGCCCTCAGCCCCATCTCGTATGGCAGCTTCGAAGCTAGCGAGAGTATTCTCGGGATATGTTGCCGAAGCCTGCGAGGAAAGAGTTGACTAGGTCCGTGCGCAATAAAACTTCTAGAGGACGTACACCGCGATGACCCCAGCATTCTGACACACGGGCTAGAGTGAGAAGAGCAGTGGCAAGAGATGACGAGACATGTACCAGGTAAGATTGAAGGTGACATTGTCTACGTATGCACTGATGGGGGCGATAGGACAGAAAGGCAGAAGAGAGCGGAAGGGTGGTTTCGGAACCAGGGGAGCTGAGACAGCTTATATATTGAACAACCGGTGGCTGAGAGAACGTTGCTGGAAAGTTTGAAACTGAATGCCGGATCATCGCAACGCGACATGGCAAAATTTTGAACTACCCTCTAGCTCCACGGACCGGGAAAATTGAAAATACTCGTAGCTTTCGTAATAAGCAAGCCGTAAGTACGTGTGAGCGCATCCATGGCATACACAGTTCAGTGAGGGATAGCGGTGCCAGGTCTGAACTAGATTTGGGGTGGATCAGTGCCGACCACCAAAATTTTGTCTGAAGCTGAAAGCGATACGCAACCTTGGCAAGGGGTATATTGACCTAATCGCGTAAAGAACAAGCATTGGAAACATCTCGGCTAATACATCCATATGAACGAACGTTGTGGAGACAGTCAAAATAGGAAATCCTCTGTTGAAAACGATTTAGAAGCGAGATATGTATAAGTACTCCCAGCATCTCATTTTCTAGTCCAAGTGTTCCATCCGCATATGCGACTTGTCCCATCGGTGACTTCCAACTTGAAGTGAATAAAAGGGAGCTAGTTCAATCGATGAAAATGCACCAAGACTAGGGTTAGGGTTTAGATCTCTATTACGCACTAAGCATCAGGGTCAAGCTTCTTTGGAAGCAACGTAGCACATATTCAATGTGGATTGTGGCCGTGGATCATTCCACCTGCTGGATGTGTGATGCGTATGTACGGGCTTACAGTACTTGAGTTGAAAGCGATCGCGCCAAGATAGCAGGAAGGAACTGTACATACGGCGAGTATGACCGAGTAACAAACCACTATAGACGCCATTGTGATCGATAATCGATAATCAACAAAATACATCGAAGCTAAGAATTGTGTGGTATTGGCAATGTGACCTTCCAATGTATGTAAACGTATTACGGTGCTTGCCAGCTGGCAAGGGTATCAATTGAGTTCTTATGATGCATCCTGAGCGGATAAAACGAAATTGATAATCGGGACATTAATGAATTGGTCTTCTGATGTGAACCATACCCTCATCATCCGTCTCCCCGTACTCGCTGACACTACAATCTGGCCGGAGGCTCTGGACGGATCTGGACGGCTCACCCATTTCGCTGAGGGTTTCTTCGATGGGTGTTGCTGGAATGTTCGGAATGACGTCGTTTCCCATGGCCAGGACAGAAGGCGTCTCAGTTGATGGTCGTTCTGGCGGCGATTCGGTTATGTCTTTTGGCTTGTCTTCCTCACCCTCCACCTTAACGGAGATGTCGCGTAAAGCTACTAGCATTTTCTCTCGTACACGTGTGGAGAGGTCCGTAACATCCGCCACTGTCAAACCACTTGTAGGGACGGGTGGGAGGACTGTCATCAATTGCTGTTATTAGCATGGCCTTGGGGCGGCCCCAAAAGTTGAAGGGCAATGGATAAAGACTGACCTCGGACCTTCATAATCCCTGTGCCGAACACACCCTTGTGATAATATCGCCAGTAGTTCTCACAGACAACAGGTGTGATTGGTAGACCAGCCTGGACGGCGAGATGGAAGGCGCCCTTTTTGAACGGTAACAGAGTAGGTACTTCTTCATTATGTCTTGTTCCTTCCGGGTATACCATCAAGGAAATGCCTTCCCGCTTCATTTCCTCGGCCGCGGCTTCAAGAGATTTGTGCGCTTTCGCGCTGTTTCCACGATCAACAAAAATTGCACCAGACATGATCATCCAAGGGCCTAAAGGAGTCCATTGGAGCTCCCGCTTGGCCATCATGGCTGTTTTTTGGGGGAACAGTCTACGTGCATGTCAACCAACGAACGCAGGTGAGACCAAGGAGAAGAGGAGACAACGGCAGGTAGCAATGGCACTGACCTTCCAAGACACAACAGGTCAAGCATGCTCTGGTGATTCCCGACAATAATGGCTTGTTGCGTTTGCAAATATTCTTCGCCCTCTACCTGCACCTCTAAATCGAGTGCGCGACTAACCAAGGCATAGAAAATCCGAGAAACAACATAGTTGACATCGTGTTGGCGGCCGACGAGAGCCATACCGACAGCCACGACTGTGCCACATAACGATACGATGGCGAGACTGCCCAGGAAGATACTGACTCTCCAGTAATAACGACCAAGTGGGGTTGCATTCGCGATGGAACGGAAGAAAAGAATTGGGAGGGAAATGTAGGCTAAGGGCTTCACAACCAGACCGAGGAAAGACATCTGGTGAGTGGTATGTGGTTAGGAAGATGATTTATCGATGGATGGATTATTACGCACGCTGAGCCCAGCGTGCCGCAGGTCCTAGTCTGGTGGCACTTGGGAAGAGAGGTGAGAAAAAAGCAACTTCGTTTCCCCATCAGGTAAATGCTTTCAAATCAGTGCAGTGGAAGTGTGCATGTGTATATCCAACGTTATTTTTTCCAACAAAAGCACTTCGACGCTAGTACTAACGCAGACAATCATTGCCCGGGGACTAGCAACAATCTCCGCGTTTGTTTTTATCTCATACCGGTTCATTTATGTGCATGGTCGGGAACACTTTAGCGCTCTACCCTCAAGCCAATCAATGTTATGGCATGTGCTAGGCAACATGTGAGCAGTAAACTATCCTTTTCTTCGTAAGGACTTCCGCGGAGGAGCCGGACTCTGACTCTTATCTTCCAGAGAGAAAGAAAATGACGCCTTTCTTTTCCTTTCCCTTGTGGAATGTGATACCCGTTCCTTCGGCTGCTCCGTGACGTCATCACACTGGCTGACCGAAGGCCTGTCTGTTCGACGTCTGCTAGTTGGTCTTGCTTCATCTGTTGGAAGACGAGCTTTGGCCACTTTCTTCTTCTCGAAAGACATACTGTCCCATCCACCCTCCTCGGCCATCGTTCGGATGACATGCCAGCACTTCTCGGGCACCCTTTGCACACTAAGGCGGCCGCGGGTAATGAGTGGCATGGCTTTGAGATTTCGAAATCAGGAATCACCGACAATAAAGTAGAGACGGTCAAGGCACGATACCTTTAATTGCATTGATACCGTCTTCTCCCACATAGTTGATTGCTTCAGGGGGTTTGGCGGAGGGAAGTTCGGCAAGGTGACGAAGCAGGGACAACGGGACGAAGTGCTGTGCACGTGATACGAATTTTGCATCCACCATGAACCACTTGGGATTATCTTTGTTCGATTTCTAATATGTTGTGAAGAGGCAGTGAGTGACTGCGGAACCTCTACTGATCGCACAAATACCTCACCTCGTCAAAATACGGATGCGAGCTGGGTGGTACGTTTGTCTTGCGGAAAGAACGGAGTGGAAAACACACACCTGTCCCATGCTGTGTCTGTCCATACGATGTGACTCCTGAGTCAGTACTAGAGAATGTGCGATATACGTACTGTCCGGGTAAGCCTCTTTGGCAATCTGGAAAGAGACTACAGCAATGAACATTTAAAATGCCGACGGGTACAGACCTCAGCAAAACCGGCGATGCCTTATTTTTGGACATGACATGAGCTAATTTAGCCAAGCAATTTTTTTCTGACCTGGGTTTTTACAGTTTGAATGGTAGAATAGAATCTACGTGCACCTCGCGAGTCATGAATGAGTGGATGGGGATTGAATCTGGCTGACCTTATCTCCAAGGACCATTTCTTTCATGAGATTCCTTGCTTCGTAGTTGCGGACGCCTTCCCAAGGGGTGGACCCCACTGATTCGAAGTCGTCAACGCTGAACTATTCCAGGAGGGATGCCATGGCATCAGAAAGGACGCGTAGAGAAGAATGTAGGAACATACCTTGACATCTTTTCCTTTGACGACGCGCGAGTCTGGCTCTGCTTTCATGAGCCAACACTTTTGCTCCATAGCGGCGACTCTTGCCGATGGGACAGTGCAGCCCCGCGTGGCTATGGAGCTGCTTCGGACTTGCCTAATCATAGAACTAGGAACAAGCCTAAATATGTGCTGTAGCTAGCGTCGGGAGGTTGCGTTGCTAAACATAACGTGTAAGGGGGGTTAAATTGGTTGCTAATTTTTTTGAGCATAACCCAGTTCCGGCCATTTCGTCGTCGAATCGCCACCAGCAACGAGTATAGAAGGTTACAAAGACTCCAACAGTTTTTCATTTAAAAAAAATTGTTGTGTTTCCGTTCTGCTACCACTTTTTCTTGACCATAACCCAGGAAACAACGTAGGTTACGGGGTCCCAGAGTTGGCAGATCACAACGCCCACACTGCCGCCGGTCCCTATATATGCCTCAGCTGTGGTGTGTCAATAAACACTGCGTTCTTCTCCCAGCGCCCGTCTCGTTATCACTGATAGCTCCCGCCCCAGGCTATAAGTTGGCGACATCAGGCTCCAAGGTTTGAACTTCATCATCAGAGAGCAGAATGTCAAACGCCAACGGACTCGACATCATCGACCGCAAGCCCAGCCCATCCCACGGTAATGTCGTCGACCACGATGCCCCTCATGGTTTGTATCCCACTTTTCATCTATCACCATGATGGCAAGGCTCACCGCCTGCAGTCACAGAAGAGTCCGGTACCTCCAAGCGTCAAGCTGCCGAGGGTAAGGTGCACATGATCAGCGTACAGCCCCTCAAACGCAGCGAGATGCAGGTAAGACCACCGCGATACCCCACCACTTGTTTTTGCTCATATTCTGGCCCAAGCAATCATATGCCCAAGATCTGGGGACTGGGGAGGTACGCTCGTATTCCGTTGTCATCCCACCTTGTGCTCACCGTCCACGACACGGTGTAATTAGGTGACGCATGGGATCTATGGTTCTTTCCTTCAGGGCTTGGGTAGTGTTGTCGGATTCATTGGTGCTATCCCGTGTTGCCCGTGCCCGAATCCGTTTCGCAATGTCCAACAGGGTAAGGATCATTTCACTCATTGTTCCACCTTTCTCTCACACGTTGCTCCAAGGTTCCGTCGGCTTGGTCACACGCTTTGGCCAATTTTACAAAGCCGTGGATCCTGGTCTCGTTCAGGTTAATGTCTGCACGGAGGCCCTCCGGGTGGTCGATGTAAAAATACAAATAAGTCCCATCGGCAGGCAAACCGTCATCACACGCGATAATGTCAATGTCGAGATGTGAGTCCGCTGATAGGCTCGTCACTCACGCCGGTTCCGTGCCTGATTTTGGACACAGTGACTCTGTAATTTATTTCCAGATCACCAACCCCTACCGTGCTGCTTTTGGTATCACTGACCTCCGTCAAGCACTAATCGAGCGTGCTCAAACCACTTTACGTCACGTCGTCGGTGCTCGTGCGGTCCAGAGCGTCGTCACCGAACGCGAAGCGATCGCTTTTGAGATCGCAGAGATAGTCGGTGATGTCGCCGACAAGTGGGGTGTCGCCATCGAGGGTATTCTTATCAAGGACATCATCTTTAGCCCTGAGGTCTCAGCCTCACTGTCCTCTGCCGCTCAGCAAAAGCGCATCGGAGAGTCCAAAGTCATTGCCGCTCGTGCTGAAGTAGATGCCGCCCGACTCATGCGTCAGGCAGCCGATATCTTGGCTTCTCCTGCCGCCATGCAGATTCGTCAGCTGGAGGCGTTGCAGCAGATGGCGCGGTCTGCAAATAGCAAAGTTGTCTTTGTGCCCATGCAGCTTCAGAGTGACGTCATTGGTCAGTTGACGGGTGGCAACCAAGTTGCTTCTGGCTCGGGTGTCGTTCTGGGAGAGGAGATGGGAGAGGGACTAGGTGCAGCTGGTCGAGCTGGTCTTTTGAATAGCGTCTCAAACTTATAGGCCATGAAACTGCATAAATCATGTTTTCTTGGCCTTTCCACGCCGCAGTCTACAAATTATGATTATGTGCTTGGTTATACAAGACTACTTATCTATCCTTCTTTCCGATATTCGTTGTTTACATAACCTCCCTAGGTTGTCTTTCATACTCTACATACCACAGAATGTTTAGTAACTTCGCGTATCAAACACAAGTTCGCATTGGCTGCCAGGGTAAGTACTTTGGTACCTATGTAAAAGTGGAATAGGATACAATTGGCCAAAAGACAAAGTCGCCATGCAAATTCCCTGCGTTTCGCCCCCGGTTGGGGATGAGCAGTGCTGTACGATAGGAACACAAAACAAGAACAAACGAAATAAGCTGACGACAGAGACAGAACAAAACGTTATATAGGAGTGCGCATGTCGAGAGCGATCAAGGGTAACAGGAGCAAAGCTCGATAGATAATCCGATGTGTTGATAAATAGTTTGTGGGTCACGCCGGAGGCTAGGTAAAGTAGACCCGGAAAACCGACTACGAGCTCTGAATGGCAACAAGAAAGTAACTATAAAACGAGGTCAAAGGGTGAAACACGTCGAGGGAAAAGATTAGAGAATCGAATGGAGTAGCATTAGGGTGTTCAAGAAAGGTTGCGCTCAGTCGAATTGTCTGTGGGTCTCCATGGGCTCTTGGAGTCCAAGTCGAGACTCGCTAGTGTACCGTTGAGATCATGGAAGAGATCATGCTCCTTATGAGCGTCGTGACGAGTAGACTGCCCCTGGGAAGTCTGGCTAGAGGATGGTCGAGAGACCGGCTCTTGGCGAGAACTGGAACGGCTGGTTTCAACCATTCGACTGGAGCCATCAAAGTACGGGCCAAACTGGTGGCCGCCGTTGGAGGTCCGGGGGGTACGATCGGTTATTGTAATTCCATCCACAAATCTGGGTGGGAAAGGATTCAATGTCTGAGACAAGGAATCTGCATTTACCAGGTCAACAGAACCTCTTTTGCGATCGTCAAGAATGTACGCATTTGGGTCGGGCGAAAAAGGCGAAAAAGATGTGTGAATCTGCGATCTGATATGTTGGAGTGGATCCGTCGCTTCCGAGGGTACTGGCGAACGCGCTGAAACAGACGCTGCGTATGTGTCGTATAGTGTGTGCACGCTGGTAGCTCCGCCGCAGAGTTGGCTCCCCAAGAATGCCCGAGACTTTTCGTCACTCCCTCGAAAGTCTGACTCAGCCATCATGGGAATGTCTGAGCCGGTGACTCCACCCATCCCATTAGTACCAAGCCTCTGCAGAAGTTGGACAGCCTGTTCGGGCGACAGGTTGACTTGGGACGAAGCTAACTGGTTTTGCAACTGTGCCTGTAATTGCGCCTGAAGGGCGGCCGCCTGTGCCGCCTGTGCCGCCGCCTGAGCAGCTTTATCTAAAAAAGTCAATTAGCGGCGACAAACATCTGAAGGAACAAATGAATACATTGACTCCTCCCCCAACTCAACCGAATCCTGCTCCCACCAATTGGAAAGCCTTGCATTTTTTCAATAGCCTTCTCAGCATCTGCCTTGCGAACAAACTGCACGAAGCCGCAGTGCTTCCCGACGGGAACTTTGACCTGTAGACATACCATATGAGTGGATGGAAAGGAAACAAAATAACGAAATTTCCTACATAGTGAATGTCTCCAAATGGAGTAAAGAAAGTTCGTAGTGTCTCTTCAGATATAAGAGGAGACAGACCGCCAACGAAGACGGTCGTGTTATACGGATCCGTCGAAGTGAGCTGTTCGCCATTTGGTCCTATCAAGTTCCCGAGAATCGCCCGTGCTTGAGCGTGGTGCTTCCACGATTCCTCTGAGATTATGTAACGCGGCAACGCACCCTCATGAGAGTCTGGTGCAACACCCGAGGTAATCGATGAAATACCAGCAGCATTGTTTCCCTTCGCAGCAGAACCAAATTGTTGTGTGACTTGTGCTAGCAGGCTCGGAGCAAAGTTGACCATGTCGTCCGAGGATGTGGAAGTGAGAGCACCAGAAGAAACGCTGGTACTCGATCCAGAGCCCAGAGAGGGAACAGATCCAGAGCCGCTTGTAGTGAGCGATGATCCAGAGCCTGAAGACCCGACTGGAGTGGCTGAGGGTGCTCCGCTTTTCGAAGCTATTGGAGAGGAGACGCTTCTTACTTGGTTGCTATTTGACAGTGGTATCGACACCGTTAAGTTGTTACCTCTGGAGTCAACCGTGCGAGCATTTATGGGAAACTGGACTAATGGAATGTCCAAAGAGACTTGGTGAGGTTTGAACTTTGCTGTTGCAGGAGAAATTCGCACTGTCGAACCGTAGAATCAGGAAACAGGATCAATATTTAACGGAAAAGTGACATACTTGGACGAGAAAGACAATACAGGCCATGCATCTCAATGAGAGCACGCTGCTGGTCAGCCTCATCGGTGAACCTAGAGTAGAAGAATTTAGTAACGGCATGTAATCCAAAGGCCGATTTTCCCACTCACCTGACGAAACCATATCCCCTGGACACACCAGTGACCGGATCGAGCATGATCTTCGCGCTCTTACAACTAAGGAAAGGGCGAATGAACTTGGGTTCGCGATCATTCCGCAAACCAAGCACCGGGTTGCGAAATACCGCCACTAGGTCAGAGTTGGACGTTTCAGGAGCAAGATCTCCAACAAAAATACTATACTCTTTCGGGAACTGTTGTTGCGCCTGAGACACGACCACGCCGGGAGCTGAAAGAGCAGACGCGATGGAGTTAGGTATCGAGGATGCCCAGTTAAGCACAAACGGCTTGTTCGAATTAGGCATTGTGAGTGGAGGTGCGCCGTTGGTGCTGTTTACCTGGCCTAGTACAGATGCTGCAACTGAAGGGGATGGAAAGGTCAAGAAGCAGTATCCTGGATTATTGGATACTTGGCCGGAAGTGTCGGAGGGAACACTGGGCACCCTGATGTTGACGGGGTCCCAACCCATCAAGCCACAAACTTGTTTTGCGTATTCCTCATCCATCCAGGGTTCAAGATCAGTCCACCAGAGAGTAGAAAGGAGCAGGACAGAGTTAGGGTTACCGGGCGGGGAAGGGGTACCCGAGACGACGGACTGATGATCACAAGAGGGGGGAATGGATGGACGTAAGAAGGAAGAGTCGTGCTGCTCGCTGTCCGAAGGAGAGTTGTGATATGCTGGGCTAGTGGAGAGGGCGGTGGGAGGCGAGGGAACAGGGGGGGAACGATGATGGTTAGAAGAAGAAAGATGGGGGGTGGAGAAAGGTGTGCGCCTGGTTGATAAAGCGGGCCAACCGTCGAGTTGGGAAGGGGGAGGGTTGAATTCCTTGTCCTGTATATGCATTCCGTAGCGGGAAGTTGCCGAGGGTGCCGAGCTGGCGGGATGTACGGCCATGGAATGCGATAATCGTCGATCGAGCGGGGCTGAGCGGCTGGCAGGCGAGGAAGAGTGATGCTGAAAACTGATCTGATCGACGTTGGCGGAACGAGGCTGGGTAAGACCGGGTGGATAAGAAAGATCATGAGAGTCGGGACGAGACATGAGGAGGGGAAGAAAGTGGGGCGCCCTCTTTGAAATACGAAAGAACAAACGATTAACTAAGTACTGCACGAAAGCGAGTCTGATGAAGAGGGGAGATGAAAAAGACAGCAATGCGATGCGATGCGAGCGATGATGCGTGTTTAGAGGGTGGCTAAGATAAGGGGAGGCCGGCAGGAGAAGGAATGGAGAGAAGAGGAGGCCTGAAACGAAAAATAAAATGATTTGGAGACAATATACGTCCTCGCGGAGAGTCTGCGGTCGGAGTTGGGAAACAACCGTCAAGGCTAATATTCTGACAGGTCGTTCAGTCGACCGTATGATGGACCTACCTGGCCCAGGGGAGTCGTAGTGGCCTTGCGTGCAGCGGCAGCACCGGATGTGTGCAAAGCTGGCTCGATTCAGTGCACAATACGACGAGGACACGCACCGCAGTTCGCCCGGAATGGTGAACAATGCAGTTGGCCCATTAGCGTCCGAACTGAACTTGGATCGACACGATCATACTATAAATCCACCCGACTTCCCTTGCCTTTTGCGGGTCCATATGGGTCCCTCCCACCCACACGTGACTACGAGGCTCCACCTTGCTGTCCCCGGGCGCAGCAGAATTCCACCGTAGCGAGACCAAAGTTATATTTACATCCATACATCCAGCAAAGCTGGTTGGCAGGCTCGTTTTTGTCAGTACTGTATGTACATACATACGAGTTTGTCGGCGCGCTGGCAATCGACCCTCGGTATTACATAAGCAGCAGACTTTGGTTTCGGATTCTCGCACGGACGAACGACGTCCTTTGCTCGTTCCAGGTGGGCTACCTCCACTCATGCCAATCCGCAGGCCGTCCGCGTCAGCTGGACACCCCGCCGCATCTGGGGGCTCGTCCAGAGCCCATAGAAGCAACGATTCTCACCACGGTCTCGGAAATGGGCTCACCCAACCACCATCCATCGCCTACTCCGCTGCCTCGGCAACCCCTCAGCAGAAAAACGTGCAGGCACTCATCAACAGGATAAAGAACAAGGTCCGTCTCCTCCTTCACGCGTCTTGCCCATCCTCCACATATCTTCATCCCCCAGTTACCCGTCAACTCTGGTCTCGCCTTGGACGTGGTCGAAGGCGATCCAGCCACCCAGGGTGCTGTCGATGCCCTCGTCGAGCTTGCCTACGACTCCCTCGATATTATTGCATGGTCACTCAGCGAGCTCCTCGAGCGTCTCGCAAAGGTGCGTCTCTTCCACTCCCCACTCATCATTCGCTCACATGCGCGCCGCAATAGCAAATCGACGCCGCTGAAGCAATGACCACAGAGGCCCTCCAGTCACAGTTATTCATCCTCAAGATCTTGTCCGTGGCCATGTCTTCCAGATGGTCTCCTCGTCAAGATGACCATCCTCCATCTGGCTCTCTTGCAAGCAAACCAAGCTCGATTTCTGGACAAACTCTTGGAAATAATATTGCCTCTCTCCCTTCTAGGACACCTCACAAACCATCCTCGGAGTTCTCCTCTTCAACTCCTCCCCATCCTTGGGTCGAGTTAGATCCGCTCGACGATAACTGTGCACGCTATATCCTGAGCGTCATGGTTCTCTATCTTCGACAAACTGCTGCCCCAGAGAGTCGACTTATGTCTTCTTCCAACCTCGCTCCAGACGCTTCTCTCCATGATTTCGAGTCCGTCGACATACCCATCCCAACCCCGGACGACCACACACATGACGGCCCACCCCTCCCTCCGCACATCTCTCAAGCGTCAAAACCTCTTCTCAAATTCAAGCCTTCTGCCAATTCCTTTCACTCTTCGGGCGCAGTTTCCGCACAGGGTTTCAACCGTGCAATTCATTTCGAGCGTACCCACATGGCGCTTGTCAAGTCAACGATGGCCCTCAACATCCTCATAAGCAAGTTTGCCGGTCGTATAGTGTATTGTTTGTCTGCCTCCAATTGGATGGTAGTTTTCCATCGCATTCGTACGAAAATCCATTATCTCGCCAACACAGCAGAGGACAACCCGGACACTGTCGATCTACTCCTCATGACTCATAGTGCCATGGATAGATCACGTCTTGTCCAGGTTCTTCACGAATTATCGTCACTCCTTGTGAACATGAAAAAACAAGCCCAAGCTGCGGTCGCTATTCCTCTTCGGATGGCATTGTGGAACTGGGTAGAACTTTATCCTCACGAATACAACGAGGCTGTTCGTACTCGGGGAAAGCTTGAAGGATCCGCAGAACGGGTCTTTGATCTCCTCTACATTGCCAACGAGCCTGGCCGAGAGCGAGCTCTCTGGCCCACTCTCACTATTCTTTCCTCTTTGTGGACTGATCGACTAGCTACCGACTACCAAATCGACATCCATTCCCGCACTGTTAACTTTATGCAGTTCCAAAAGTCTTCTTCCCATCGAAAGGTAGGTATACTGACTTCCGCTGATGCATTACTTACTCGTTCAACACAGCAAGATGTGCGATTTATGGAGGACCTTGTCCGCCACGTGAACACACATTCAAAGTTGTCGGATGTAGCATTTGTCTGTGCGATCGATATGTGTCGTGCAGGTTTCAGAATTTCGCCTGAAGATGAGTTACCATTGAGACACCTTGCTACGGACATTGCACATGAGATCAAGGTATGGCTTGCCATGGGAGCGTGGTGTTCCTGGCTGATCGACCTCTAGATAGCTATATTGGCGGGCGTGAAGCAAAAGCCATTCTGGGATGCATTCGACGAGATTGATATTGGGACGTACTCGGAGGCGCTCGTCGCAGTATTCCGCTTCCTTCCAAAGGATGAATCGATATCGCTTTTCGTACAATGTTTGGAGCCTGAACGAGCAGACGCTGTCAAGATCTGTGCTATCAAGGCTGCATCAATCCTTGCGTCAGAGGTATTTTTTCTTGAACATAGTGCATAGAGATTCTTATATGATGATTTAGGCGGCTCGTCTCCCGTGGCAGCCTTCAATGGAGAATCTCCGAAGGATCGTTGCACTGAGATCTAGAAGGATTTATGAGGTACCATCATTTCAGTCTCTTTGTACCATCATCGCTCACGCGTTTGGTTAGACGGCCTCGATACGCCGCAGTGAGATCGACACTAGTGGCAACCTCAGAAAGGTAGCGACGCGACCTAAAGCTAAGCGTTTCACTTCAGAAACGCTGACGGACAAAGATCTGTTACTTCTGGCAATTCTGGCCCTTTGGCGCGCGGACCCCAGTTACTCCATGCTTCCGGTGGACGAAGAGGACTCACTCCAATGGAGTATCTCATTCACGCGTATTTGGGATTCCGAAGCAGACACCTCGGTCAAGATCTCTGCTGCGACAACGTTCCAATGTCTCGTGGATATGTTTTTCCGAATGACTCCTGGCGACCCAAATTACTCCTACTTTGAGGATCGGTTGAAGCAGAGTTTGTAAGTGACCCGTCATCGGGCCTACTAATTTCTAGGCTCAACTTTCATAAGGGGTACCGCACTCCTGTGCCAGTCAAAGAAGCTTCTTATGACCAGACTCGAGCCCGATGGCCAAAGGCTCTGGATATCTGTGTGTCATCAAGTTATAGAGACCTACCATAGGAGGAGCCAGGTACATTCACCACTTTGTCTAGTTGCAGGTTCTCACGTAGTGTAGGGTGATCACGCAAAGCGGCTACAGTTTAATCCGGACCGTGTCCCGGCCTTTGCCCTCAGCGAAATATCCTTTTTGGTCTCGCTTACCTCCGTGAACAGTGAGGTCTCGCAGCTTGCGGCTCAAGGTCTTCGCCTCATCGCGCAGGCCGAACGTCACCCTGACGCTCCAGTAAACATGGGCCTAACGGAGGAAGAGCGGTCAAAGCGGAACCCAATTTATGAGCAGTTGGGTGACCCTAGTGTCGTCGTCGTCGGTAAGTCATGCAATCGTAGGATAATTCTTACTAACATGGAGAAAGGTCGTGTTCGCGAACAAAAGCGTGTACGAAAGCTACTGCGTTTAGTGGCATACACATCCCCTATCAACATCGCTGTATGGGAAGAGTGCTTCTGGCGTTGGAGCGTGCTGTCGGAATTCGTTGTTCCAAACCCTCTTGCTTCCATTGCTGCTTTCGACGAAATATATCTGAGCAAGCAAGAGCAGAGCTTGCTGATGGAAGTGCGGATAATTGATTTGATATGAGGTAATTTATGCTAATCTTCAATATAGGAGAAATTTTTCCAATGGCGGAATCTAACGCTCTTTTTGGCTGCCTTCGGCGGTGCCACCGTTCAGGATGAGCACGAGCCTGGTGCATTGAATGCGGTTATTCCGGCAGAGTTCCTTCCTGATGAAATGCGTGTTCTGAGAGACCCTGCAGAGCTAGTTAACATTTTCATTGAATTTCTAACAGCCGCGCTCGTCGATGATGCCATACGCGTACGCGAAGTGGCAAGGGAAGCGTTGGGTTCAGAACTCAGCCCTCGTCTCTTCGTGAGACTGTTCAAGCACCTCGACGAGTAAGTCAGTTTCTCTTCAATGTTGGTTAGTTTAAACGATTCTCGGTTAGAATCACGCGAAACATCACGGACGGTGCTGGCTCTGAATTCAAAGATGAATATGGATTGTTCCTTGACCAAGTTAGTTATAAGAGCTTTGATCAATTGGTCAATCGACGCTGATTGCTCGTAAAGCTCATATCGGTGTTGAAATCACTCGTTGATAATGCACAGATGCCACCTGACGAAGCGTTGAGCATCGACCTTGGGTCACTGCTTCATGTTCTTGTTGGATTTATCTCCAGATTCAACGATCCAGCTTCATACCGTATTCGCGTTAAGTTCTGTAGCTTGGTCTGCAGTGTCTGCGAGCGCACAGATGCCTTAACGCTTCGAAAGGATGATCTGTCGCGAAACCGAATTTTGGACACGATTATGGAATGGTTCCAAGATCCGTCGTCGGTGAGTTATGCGTGGATGTCTCTGGGACCGTGTTTGAACAAGTCCCAATTACAGAATGTAGAAGCTGACGCTATTCAGCTTCAGTATGACATCAATATAAGTGCTTTACGAACGGCTGTCCGACTCCTCGATCGTCTTAAGTTGCAATCCATTGATACCAGTGTACCTCACGACGGTGATGACTTGGGACACGCGGTCTCGCGTCTGTTCATCAGGTATTCGCATGCCCTGCTTAGAGCTCTTGACGTGTGCCAGTTAGAGCAACCTGTATGTTCTTTTTCTTCGTCCTTCGTCCTTTCTTCATGGCATTTCCAGACTTCCGACTCCACCTCGGATGTTCCTTCGGTGCAGAAGGTAACACATATTTTACGATTCTTGACGCCAAGTTCACTCTCATACAGCGATCAACATCCCCGAGAGAAGCCGACGTGCGGGAGCTAGTAATTACTGGGCTCTCCCACCTAGTGGTGGCCAATTCGGAGAACGGGGTGAAACATTGCATTGCATTGGCTTATGATTCAGACGTCAGAAAGCGGACTATATTCGTTCATGTCTTCGCTCGTGTGATGGGTAAGGGCACGAAGTTCGAGCCTCAACGTAATCCAGAGTTGCAAGCTCGTCGGAACCAGCTGCGGGAGGTATGTTCGTTTATTATGCATCCTACCTTGACCTAACGAGTTCCTTGATAGCTCGTCAAAGGGTCTGATGTACGAATTTGTTATCTAGTTTCTGAAAATTCCTTGCTCACAGACATCTAGATGGTCCTTGCTATGGTGATATGCGAATGCTGCCCGGCCAGCGAGGTCGATATGATGATCTCGGTGCTCATGAATATTTTCGACACTCGTGCCTCTCTGGTAGCATTACTCAAAACCATGATAGACCGAGAGATCGCCCACACAGGTAACGTCTGACCTCATGAAATCTGCGCAAACTGACATCCCGATAGCTAGTGATGCGGACCTGTTTCGAAGCAACTCCACTTGCACAAGATTCTTATCTGCATTTGCAAAGATACACGGCTATAATTACCTTCGTAGTCTCATTCTACCACTAATCAAGACTATGGTATCAATGCCTCAGGGCCATGCCTACGACCTCGACCCCACAAAAACCCCAAAGCACACGTTGGAACAAAATCAGCGAGACGTTGAGTTCATCGCATCGTCCTTCCTTGAGATTATTGGTTCTTCAGTTCCTGCCCTCCCACCGTAAGCATTTCTTCCGTTCGCTAAACTACATCACTCATGTTCTCGAAGAATGTTTCGTGAAGTATGTGCTCACCTGGCCAAAGCAGTGTAAGGATTAGTATGTATTCAAGGTCGTCTTATCTGATGCTCGGCAGTTATCAAGTCTGGCCTGAATCAAAGTTCGCTGCCCTGGGTGCTTTCATATTTCTACGGCAAGTGTAAATATGCAGACCAGTAACAACCAATATTCATTTTTTTCCCTTAGGTTTATTTCTCCCGCCATCGTTGCTCCGGAAACGGTCGATATTGAAGTGCCCAAAGACGACGGTGTCATTCGTCGAGGCCTCATGATCATCGCTAAAGTCATGCAAAACTTGGCCAACAACATTTTTTTCGCGAAGGAGGCGCACATGGTTTGCCTAAATGAATTTTTGAAGGCAAACATTACCAACGTTACCCGATTCCTCAGCGAAGTTAATGTGAGTATTCTGGTGTACGCACGAACGAAACTCATGATCCGTATTTATGCAGAAGTACTCCGCAACAGCCGCCGAAGAAGATGGTGGGGAATGGTTGGGTACCACTGCAGACGACACGGATACGGTTGTGTTGCATCGCTTTCTGGACAAGCATGCAGACAAGATCGGCAAAGAGCTGCTTAGTTATGTGAAGCCCAACAATGAGGATGATTCTGTGACGTTGGGCGCCAGACGTGCATGGGACCAACTATGCAACCTTCTCGTCGAGCTCCAGGAAGCTCCAGAAGTCCCACGTCTTTCTTTGCTCCAAAGCTCAGAACATCGAGAATTCACTGAACTGATGAGTCGTTGTTCTCATCGAAATATTGAGCCCGTCCGCGATATTTTTGTGTCAGCGGACGTTGCTGAGGTAAGTTGATAGGTGTGATGAGGAATGTCACTAACACTTCTTCCAGGACGTACCTGCCGTCTTCGTCTTGCGTGTTTGTAAAATAGACGTAGAGGCTCTCGACATCGAACTGCTGATGTATCATATCTTAAAGGTAGGTATACCTCAGCTCCGAATCTGCGAATCTTTTAACCTTGCACGATTTAGATGTTGACTGGCCCTGAGCACGGGAAAAGACATTACGAAATTATCCTGGACTGCACTTCGTTCACATCTACGTCTGAAATTCCCGTCCAGTGGCTCAAGACATGCTCCCAGCTCATACCTCTGGACGTGCGCCAGCGGTTCATAAATGGTTACTTTTTGAACGCCAACTCGTTAACCCAACGTTACTTAAGGCGCATGTACAACATATCTGCAGGTTTGTGCTGTCCTTCTTGCTCACAAACTATAACATTTGTTGAACTCGCTAACAGGCACCATCCTCTCACATGGCATCAAAGCGTGTTCTTCAGTAACCGAGCTTCTGCAACATGTCCCTCAATCATGCCTCCCTGCTCTCGAACACCCTAGTACGTGCCCAAACCTCTCTACGAGCGTGAATGTAACACGGAACATAGCGTCTCTGGAACATGAAAATAATACGGCTTTCGCGGAGGTGACAATGAGACAGGCCCACGATATACGTATGCCAGTCAACATGCAGGTTGCGCTCACTCACATCCGTATAACTTCGGTGAGTAGCTTTGGCTTGGATGCTTCTATAAATATGACACTCGGAACAGATTCGAGCGGCAGTCATTTCACCCACTCTTTCATGTAAATCAACCGAGATTATATCTCTGGCCGACGTTAGCGACGCATACAATGTCTCGACTGGTCTTGATCCACACGAATTTATCATAAGGCTAAGCAGACAGGGAGTAACATCTTACTTCTCTTCGCCACATCGCGACAACATCGTCAAGGTATGCACTTTCAACGGCATGACATCTTTTTACGGCTCACCATTCTCTCACAGACCATTAGGGCTGCGAAGAGCCAACTTCGTGATATCCAAGTCTTACGTGTTGAGAGGTTCCCGAGATTTTCTAATATCTCTGCGACGCTTCTGCACGTAGGTATGATTAATATCAACTCAGACATCGAAGAGCTTCGTGGTGCCGCATATGACCTTATGGGCGCGATCTGCTCGTATCTTGACTATGACAAGAACCCAATCATCGCGTCGAAAGGTGAGCTCAAGCTTACGGTCTCGGTCTCTTGTTTTGATTTTGACACCTTGTCAGCCGGGATTATTCCTGGCGATCTTTCTACTTTTGTCACCAGTCTAAGCGACCGGCTCGCAGGCTTTGCTCCCCAGCTTACGCTCGATTTCTTGACTGTAATCTCTACTGGGATGGATAAAGCTGGAATTGCACAGCGCATCAACTGTCTCCAGTATATGAGTCCTTGGGTCAAAAATCTCGCACACTTTTGCAACCCTTCAAACTCCTTATACGAGCACTCTGGGGCACGATTACGAGACTGCATTCGCACGTTGATAGATCTGACGATTGCAGATTTGGAGGTATGTGTTTACCCTTGCGTTATCATCCTTGACGACCTTGGAACACTCGACTAGATTTCATCCCTGATCCACAAGCATATATGGGTCGAAATCGGGAAGCTAGACGCGACGATCGTGAATGTGGTTCTCGACGAGTTGATCCGCGCCGCAGCAGACGGTGGTATCGGTTCACGTCGGTCCGAAACGATTGCTAGGACTGCAGCCGCGCTCGCCTCCATTAATGTCCGAGGAAAGATATTTTCTAAGCTACGAAAAGTACTTGGGAAAACATCCTTGAAACCGTCGAGGACATTACCCGAGAACGTCCACTGGAATGAGATCGCTACATTGACCCGGTTTGCTCTCATCTCCAGCAATCATTCGAAGCAGGCGGCTTTCGACCAGTTGTACGTTCCCGACATTTGCCATGTCGTTACCCTCGTAGCTGGCGCCGGACAAACACTCGTTCGGAAGTCTGTTTATGGGACCATCATGAACTTCCTACAGTCGCTTTTCCTTGCTAGAGCGGAAGATGCAAGCGGGCCTGATTTACGCGCACTAATGGACGAACTCATCACCATCGAGACCCTGCAATTGTTTGGTCTCGCACGGCAGTCAAGTACAAGCGAATACTGCAACTATGACCCACCGAACGACAAGGCGATGATCGACTCCCAAGAAGCTTTGATACGATTGCTCGTGAGGGTTGTTGAAGTCACAGCAGGTTCCAAAGGTAAGCACTCCGGCTATACTTGCCTTTATCATATCCAATGGTATCTCAGGAGTCTTGAATGTTTGGCGAGCAAGGTGGATGAGCTTGGCTACATCGACGGCTTTCCAACTTCCTACGGCGATACAAGCGAGAGCATTCCTCGTGCTTGGCACACTGGCAACCTCGGAAGTGGATGATGACCTCGTCTATCAAATGCTCGTCGCTTTTAAAACCGCCCTGGGTCAGTCCACCGAGACAGATACGATAGCAGTGGTTTGCATGCTACGATGCATATGCAAGGTGGTTCCCTCCTTGCCGGAGGGATCACGATACCTCTGTCAGGTGTTTTGGCTTGCGGTTGCCCTGCTTCAGTCCAGCTATACTTCCATTTACGCCGAGGCCGCAGACCTCTTGCGTGCGACAACTGAAACGCTTGAGTTGCACGGTGCATTTGATGAAAACACAATTCCCAACGTCCTTTTGGACGGCCGAACCCAACTCGAGGATACGGTGTGCCAATTGGACCGCCTGCTATGCCTATCCTTTGAGTCAAGTTTCTCTTTCTCCTTAGCTTCTATCATTTTCAAGGGCGTTCGTCATAGTCACCTCAAATCGTCCGCAGAGACTGTCCTCAGAAGTCTACTCTCTGTAGCCGTCCGCTGCGGCGAAAAACCTCCGGAAGGCGGATCCTGCGTATTGTCGCCCGATGCGCTGGGCTACTTTGTCGCTTTAATTCCATTCTCCACGACACGCGAGTCATACATCAAACTTTTGCAAGACTGTCGTGCAGAAGAGTTCACCCCTTACACAAGACCATCGCACAACAGTGATTTCGTCCCACGCATCGAGGTCGACATGCTTCCAATTACGGACAACACAGCAGCATTGCTTGTCGTTTCCTTTGCCACCACAATGCTCACTACTGCACAAGGAGACGACGCAGAAACTGAGATGTTGTATAACTTGCTTTTGGACGTTAGCATTGCTTATCCGGATCTATTGTCTATGATGTGCGTTCTTTTGTTTGACTTTGGGGCTGTTTGACTGATGAATCCCTACTCCAGCTATGATGCATTGCAGGACAAGATCAAGGAGACGTTTGCCGTGTCAGGCAACGCGTCGATCATTAGGGCTGTATCGAACATCTTCCGCCTTTCTCAGGATCCTATGCATACGCTAACGGTGCAAGGGGGGTCGGTGTCCACTTTGAGCACTGTCGATGAAGGGAACGGGCTGAAGAGGCGATTGGAGGAGCTGAGCATGGAAGGACTTGCAACGAGCTTCCAATTTCTAGCCCCCAACAGAAGTCAGTGGAGTAGGATTGCTGCGTGGATTTCGGAGCTGGTACTCAAGATTGTCGGATTGGAATGAGGGGTTCAGCATGTGTAATATTGATTGCATACTAAGGTGTATCATAATTAGTTTCTGGTAATTCTCACGGATCCCCTTCAATCAACAAGGTTGAACGAGTTTGACTCGTCCCAGCGGCTCTTGACATGCAAGCAAACTCGGACTCCTCAGTCCACTGTCCAACTACGCCAGACTCTCCTTTGGCTAACAGCCTCGATCATGCAACTTCCATCATCGACGACCTCACCCTCGCCCTCACAAACTTCTCCAGAGTCCCTTCCCCTGAGCCTCAGACCCAGATCTCCTGTTGTTGCGGAAGCGAACACTGCGATGCTACAAAAGCTTGGCAAACTCTCAAGTCCAAGCTCGAGAGCAGGCTCGTTCTGAGTGCAGGTGAGTCTCCCCGGAACACCCACCATCGTTGTGCCAACCCCCGCCGCAGAGGTCGGGTCTGCATTGCTCCAGCGCCATGAGGTGTATGTACGTAGGCACGAGGTTTGTGTCCATCTCACATACACGCTCCATAACGCTCCGTTCTCACCCAGCACAGCAGGATAGTTCCGTGCTACGGAAAGACAGCATATCCACGGAAGCCGAGACAGACCAGGCCGAAGGAGATGCAAGAGTGGCCGAACTGCTGAAAGTGAATGCATCGCTCGATAAGGTTGACCTTCCACGTCCGCTTTGGATCCTTGTCCAACCATCCTGACGGATACCTCGCACAGCGGCTCATGCAAGCACTTGTGAACAGCGAGGTGATCGAGTCGTCGAATAAGGCCTTTTTGCACGAATTGGAAGAGGCGCGCAGTACAGTGTCGAGATTGAGTGCTCATCACGCGCGTACCATCGGCTTGGACGCCAAGCTCTCCGCCGTTCTCCAGGAAAATGACGACATTCGGCAAGAATGTAACAGTCAAACTCAGCGGGCGAAGCTCGCAGAGGCGCGTTTGGCTGCGCTCAAGGATCGCACAGGTGAAGTACCCCCAGTAAGGCCGAGAGGGACACCCTTTCACATCCCCATCTAGACAAATTACAGACTGAAGTCCGTCGCCTGCAAGACGACCTTGAGATCAGGCGTGTGCAACGTTTCGAGTCTTCGGATTCGCTCCTGCAGGACGTGCGTTCTAGGCTGGAGGGGCTTCAAATTACCGTCGGTCTTCTTGAGGTTTACTTTACATCGTGTCACTCATTTCCGTGTTTTTAGCATGTTGCCAGGTCTGCGGCGGAAGAAGATCCGGAAGTCATCAAAGTCGTAGAGTCTTTGGTGGTAGACAATGAGATGCTGAAAGCGGACAATCAGGAATTGCACAAATTGTTGACGGAGTCCCGTGAGGATCTCCAGGCATTGCAGCGAGAGGTGGGAGAGCAAAGCATTGCGCCACCTATACGAGGTAAAGTGCTTCCGCGTACCTTGCAAGTAGCAGGGGTTGACCCATCGACCAGTTGAGACTCCATCGAAACACTCCCGTGCGTCGAGTGGACCGTCTTCCCTCGCTAAGGACTCGGTAGGAGCCCTGATTCCGGTTTTGTATGTTACCTGATGGTAGTCAAGTTTATTCGCTCCACCAGACGTCCACGCAGCGTTGATTCACGATCCCACTGTGCATACGTAAGTGATTCTCTTTCATATTAGTCTTACTGATACCTGTTACTAGGAACCACTGACTCCCGAAACCGGTCGTAGACCACTATCTCCAGCTGATTCCTTGTTAGCTTCGGCGAGCAAGTGTAACGGTCTCGCTCGTCCTCGACCCCAATACCCATCGTCCCATCTCAGCTTCGACACGGATAATGATCCAGAATATGATCAGGGCTTGCTGCGTCCGGATCAGGCAACAAAAGCCGTACAAACTGACAGATGGCTTGGGTTGCATGGTGTTAGCCATGTGTCGCTCGCGGAACATTCAACTACATCTCCTCACGATGGGCATTCGGAATGCTCATCTCTGCTTGATGGTATCGGTTCACCCTTGTCAAGTCTTTTGGAACGCTTGCACTCCCTTCTTCATCGTATGATTCAGGCCGACGCCCTTACGCTCACGAACCGCCTCAAACGCCAGCATCTGCGTGGTGCAGATATCAAGCATCTTTCGCGAACGACCATTGGCAATATTTTATCGGACATTTCTCACTTACGGACGCAGTATCGTGGGTGGCTCGAAGACGACAGGATCACCACATTGTGCACACGAAAGGATCTTCGGGGGCTATTCAAGCTATTCAAGGAAGTTCTTGAGGAGATGGGTCAAATGCGTGCCACTTTGAACGATATCATACTGGAACCAACCGTTGCAATTAGAATCAGCGAGATAGCCCTTGATCCGGCGAAGGCAGAAGCCATGGGAAAGGAAAGAAAGATAGCGGGTATCGGCTTGGGAGCAAGTTGGATGGCTCCATTCTCGAAGATCTTCAATCCTCCCTCATACGATGCGAATCATTTACCCTCTACCACGTGTATACCCCCGCGGCCAGCTAACACTGGCTTCGGAAACATTCGCGTCTCACGTCCGGTACCAAAGTTAGGCCCCGCGCTTGCGGCCTCTGCTACTACGGTCAACGTTGAATTTTCTGGGACTGGTGCCGGCAAATCGGTGACCAGCATATTCTCGGCACACCCAGACAATGAGGAGGCGCGTGGTCGCCTTCCTAGCCTACATACTCTCCCAAATCCATCCGCGTCGACACAAACCAACACGCGTAGCCTCATGGACATCTTCGCGGGTGCACCACACCCAGATGACACGTCAGACCCCTGGGTTGTCCTCCCTCGCGTGCCGCGTCGTGTCCAATCTACATTCCTCACATCGAGACCTACAGAGATTGGCGTAGCCACCATGGGTAGATCTGCGGTCAGGAAACGAAGACCTTCTCAGCTGTCGCGAGACGTGGATGCAGTCCTTGATGCACCCTCTGTTTCCACCCGGAGCATCGAAGATTCAGAGGCGGACGATAATCCTGGCCGGCTACGGGAACGTACACGCCTCCGGCGTGGCGTCTCAGATACTTCCATCCACTCTACGTTCACGAATCAAGGCGTGGATAGGAATGCGAGTACACATTGTGTTGAACCCAATGGTCGTCGGTTCGAGCGTACCTCGGTTTTACAAACACTAAGTCGAACGGTGCAAAACTTCAAGCAAGTCGCGTCGCACACGATCGCAGGAGCCCCCCATACTTCTTCTGCGCCATTACAGGCTCCAACGCCTGACTGCGTTCCTAGACCCACCGATTTTCACCAGCCTGTTTGTGGTGACAAGTTGAATATCTCGCATTCTCAGCTACCTCGAGTTTCCCCTCCGACATTCAGCTCTTTAATCCCAAGTTTGACGTCCTGGGCAGCAGCTGGAAACAGCCTCGATTCCACACACACTCGTAACTTTTATGGTAGCCTAAGGGAGGACGCTAGCGTACCTCGATTGTTTGGCCGGGAGGGCCAGGGAAGGGATATCTAGCTGGGGATCTAACCCTCCATTGTTTGTGCATTTTTTACTTTGCATGGATTGTATTCCGGTGTTCAACTTGCTCTTTGACTACTCACTCGTTTACATGTATCATTATTGGTCAGATACTATAATAATCGTTGACATACGACTGGCTGCCGTGCGAAGCAATTCGCTACGGAATATTTCCTGTTGCAAGCTAGACACGAGTCATTATTCCCTTACAGCTTTATGGCCGTTAAACAAGATAATCGAAATCTGAAAGGGACAATTATCTGCCGCTTTTTCTCTTTCCAAGAACCATGATTTCACTAAATAGTACATCCACCAACATCAACTACATGAATGAGTTACTTCCGATGACAGAGTGGTCAAACAAACAGGATTTCATCGTCGAAGATGGGCACGAACTATCGGCCTCCGACGAACATCTAATCACGGGGTAAGGCGCCTCAGGCCTCAGGCATCATAGCCTGGAGGAAGATCCGCATAGGGTGCGGATCCATTCGCTGAGGATGTGCTAGGCGATGTATACTCGGCTGTGAAGTTATTGTCCATGAACACGGGGGAGCACTGACGATCAAACGTGAAAGATTACGAACGCAAATTATCGTCCTCCTCCACCGATTGCCTCTTCATAAATATCGCTCTCTCGCGCGTCTTCTCCAAGATACTAACAAACCTGAACATCGCCGCGTTCAAGAACCACATTTCGAGCGTGGTCCCGTCCGTCAGACCACCCTCAGGTGTGGGTTTCACACCGATCACGATGTAATTCGCCCCAAACATGGGTTGCTCGAACTTGGACGAGAGAATGGAAGGCAGGGGTATCGTCAACGACTTGAAGGGCGATTTGGCATCGGGGTTGATCCAGATCAGCTGTTCTCCGGTGAAGGCGGTCAGAAAGGTGTGTCTGTGCTAGAACATACCCGTTGATCTGTGAGAGTCACTGTGCCGACCGCCTCGAGCTTCTTCAGCCCGCTACCCGTCCTAGAGGCTGAATGTGGAGTCGCTGGGATTGTTAGGGTACATTTGGCGTCATCTACCGACTCGATAATGCACTCCGCATGGAGAAGGAGGGGTCTAGTGTCGACGATGGTCACCCAGTTAAGCGCCATGAAGTTCAAGTACCAGACGAGCACCGACTCGGACACGAACACTTTCGGGATCCTGCGACGGCTCGTCTGCATCCGATCATGGGTGTGCCTGCCGGTGGCCCATTCGGATTGCACGCGACCTCCCTATAGCAAGGCTACCTAGCGCAATGGTAGCGCGTTTGGCTTCGATTGCCCAACGGTACCAAAAGGTTGCAGGTTCGAGTCCTGCGGTGGTCATCTTTTTGTACTTTGCGGCGGCCAAACGCGCATACATTGAAGCAGCTCCACATGTAACACAAAAAACGTCGCATTTGTCGCCTGTGTTACTCTTACGATTCTAACTCTCTTATATGAAACTCGCAGGGTGCGCTCCCGATGGCTATTCCCTCTCCAGCTACCAACCTCCGGACCTTTTCTTGTCCCTTCGTCTTGAGCAGCACACAGTGTTCCTCCGTCACCGTGTCTTTGAAGTGGTATTTCTGACATATCCCTTCTCCAGGAGGATGCGGAAAGAGTTCATCGTCCTCAGTTTCCAAGGGGTCTGTGAGGAATGGGTGATATAATGCGGCTCGTGGGGTTATTCGCCGATGGGACTCTGGTTCCATCAATTGGTTGAGGAGCGAGAACGCGTTTTCTACGTCGGCTCTGTGCGATTCTTCCGTAGGGATCGTAGGCGTAAAAGAACGTCGGACCCCATCATGCTTGGGGTCGATTGAGTGTGCTGACGACGCCGGAGGAGGACCAGGTGTTGCATGTGCTTCATGCAAATTATATGGATAATAGCGAGGGTCAGGACGCGGTGCCTGCATCAATTTGGGGTTTTGTTTCTCAACGAAGTCTCGCCAGCTGATACCCTCGAGGGTCAAGGATGGCACATTTGTTGCGAACGTGCGACCTAAAAAAATAGCATTATGAAAGAACGCTCAGCATTAAAACGCACGAACTGTGCAGGATTGCAGTTTTCTCCATCTTCTGCCTACCAATGATCGTGGCGATCTCCATTAGAGCCTCAATGTCATCGCTCGATTGAAACAGAGGAAATTTTCTCGTCAAAAAGAAAAGTAAGATGGTCCCGGCTGCCCAGACATCAATCGCTTTCGTATAGTCAGATGGCAGGTTCATCTTCAAAAGCGAACCTTACCTCCTGTTTGCGATCCGCATTTTAGCAGGACTTCTGGGGCTCGAAATCCTCGCGTGCCCGCTCGATTAGCCTTTGAATGGGGCCTGCAGATGTGACTGAGATCGGCTAGATTATGCGTTCACACGTTGGAACTGACCGAGTGTCTTTCTCTGGGTATCCGACTCTATCGCTTGTCCACGAACCTTTAATTCGAGCCTCCCTTTGCATCTTTTTGAGGTGTTCCACGTCGTACTCCTCTCGTGATTTAATCTTGCCATGTGGGAATTCACGCGAAGGTGGGGTATGGAGGCATGCTCCATGAGCTGGTGTAGACGAGTCCATTCGCTGTTACCTAAGGATGAGCAAAAATTAGTAAAAGAGATTGCGCGGTACATACACTAGCTAATCCAAAGTCACATAAGGTACCGATGCCAGTTTGAGGGTCAAAAAGAAAGTTGGCAGGCTTAACATCGCGATGGATGACGCCTCGAGAATGAACATCGCGCAGCGCCCGAAACATACACCGAAAGTATGCTTTTATTCCTGCCATTGAAAGGTCCATATAAAAATCCTACGAAAGGTTGCAGGTGATGGGATAAGGAGTTGTGCGGGACACATACGCGAAAATCTTGATTGCGGTTGTAAGGCATGATAACGACCACTTGATCTTTATTGCGGAAGGCGGTGATTAGCTGACACGTGTGTCGAGTTCCTCGACAATCCTCCATGACAGATATTTCATTTCGTATACGTTCAGGATTGCTTGTCACGTAGATACGTTTGACGGCAACAAAGACTTTACTCCCCTTGGCGTATGGTACAGTTTGATAGTGTGCTGATGATGAAGGGGGATGATGACCATGCCATGGCGTATTATCCCACTTGGCATGGTACCACAGGTCGATGGCTTTGTACACAGATGAGAAAGTCCCCGTGCCTAGGCGGTCCAATATTCTGTAGTCGTCTGATAGCTGGGGAACTACCGCCAGTAAGCTGGCGATCTCTAGTTGAATCTCTTCGCGCTCCTCTGCAGACTTGAGGTGTATCGTCATCTCCTCATCCGTCTCCCCTGGTGCAACTGCATCGTCGTCGTCTTCATCTTCGTAATCTTCGAGGTCGCACATATCCTGCGGACAATCCATAGAATTTGGTTCATCGTTACTTTCGTCGAGATCAACCATAATAGGCAGCTCGTCCGCGTTCGACCTTGGCTTGGTACCGGACAGTGGCCGATTGTAGAGCTGAGCGAGGTGATTGTGATATTCGACCACCTCCTGACGACCAAAACTGCTACCGCCATCCTCAGAGGTGAAATTTTGAGCGCCATTTACTTTCTGGGCGGATAGATACTCTCTGTGGTATGCCCTGTTCCGTGGATCTGAAGAGCCAACCTCTAGAGGGTTGGAAGAATGTTGAGAGAGAAGCATGGTATCTCGAATTGAGAACTGGCGTATTTCTAGATCTGAATTCGTACTGAGGCAAAGAGGTGATGGAAGTGGCATGAATATGCCAGTGCAGTGATCCCGGGACGCGCTTGGTTCGCGTAGTGCCGTTAAGTCACGTGATAAAGACATAAAAATAAATGAGCAAAAAACTATGACCACCGCAGGACTCGAACCTGCAACCTTTTGGTACCGTTGGGCAATCGAAGCCAAACGCGCTACCATTGCGCTAGGTAGCCATAGGGGAACAAGGAACTATTGAGATATATGATGTCAAATTTAGGACGCTGTGCAGCATATTGAGCGAGTTCACTGCAACTACTACAAGCTCGACCGGTCACCTCCGACGGTGCTCATGTCGTTGACAGCGTGAAAGTACCCCCATGAACACTCCGGAAGAGTTAAGAGTTTGGTTTTCAAACCTTCTTCAACATCCGGTTCTCGCGCAAATTGCACCAACTGTTGTTGTACTCTTCCTTCTTCCTCTTATTACACTGGTCTGTACCCAACCCGACGTCAAAGGATTTTCGCTTGGGACTCTCATGGTCCTCGAAAATCTCGGTTCACTCTTTCCTTGGAATTGGGGAGGGAACCAGTCAGGTGCCACATCATCGCATGAGACGAAAAAGCTAAGGAAGAAGCACATTCGTACTCGCGGTGAGCAACTGGAGTTGAACGGATATGCCAAACCGGGTGCGCCGAGACTCCTCCCTTCGAATAATGGTTGCTAAACTTTTCGGACAGACACTAGACAAGAATTGTCCGAAGGCTATTATCCCGGCCTTGTCAACATCTCAGGCACATACTGCTTCATGAACTCCACAATCCAGGTCAAATCTATTACCAGCGTTCTCCGTGTATCCCATCTCTTACCATCGGTCCCAGGCAATGGCCTCTTTATCCTACTTACAACCTTACTTAGCCGCCGCTCATGACAAGGCCGTACAGCTTGATGTTGCGTCACCGGTTATTGACGCCCTTCTCGTGTTGCTACAAGGTTTGTGTGGCTTTTTTTCGGCAAGATGCATCCTCGCTAACAGCATGATCTCATTATCAGAGTTGAATGCCCCTCGGAGGTCCTATCATTCAATCCGACCACTCGAGATTATTGAGGCTCTGGTGAATCATTCTCCTGGAAAGCATAACTCCCTCTTCTCTTCCCGAGAACACCAGGATGCCCAAGAGTTGTTTCAGCTTGTTTCCGAGTGCATCAAGAAGGAAATTGCTGACATCAATAGGGAACGTCAACGAGATCGTGGCCTTGGAGGATTGTCGCAGCTTGACGGCGAAGGTGGCAAGGATATAGGGATGACCGTATTCGACGGGTTGACGGCTAACAGGAGAAGCTGCATTGAATGTGGATACACCGAAGCTGTCATGCACTTTGCCTTTGATAGCTGGCAACTAGCGGTCCCCAGATTTGTTGTGAGTTGTTTTTCCAGTAAACTTATATTGCACTCATCAGAAGCTAGCCAAACTGCCGACTCGAAGATTGTCTTGCCGAATACACCAAGCTTGAAATGCTGAACGATTGCATCTGTCGCAAGTGTTCGGTGATTGCAACCCACGAACGGCTTGCGTTGGAGGCGGAACGTCTAGAGAGACTTGTCAGCTCAGATCCACAAGCCACAATTTCAAAAAGGCGCAAAGCAAAAGACGCAAGGAAACTGGAGGTAAAACTAAGAGCATCATTAGATCATGGTCGACTGGAAGAGGACGTGAAGGGAGTGAAACTGGACAAAGTACTGAGCAGAGCCTCCACGAAGCAGGCAATGATTGCAAGAGTGTGTTTGTCCTCTGATCTGATATAGTGTGTGGTCTGACGATTGCTAAGCCTCCGCTTGTGCTTGCGCTCCACCTCAACCGTTCGCTAAGCTATGGCCAGTTTGCGATGAAGAACCCCATACGCATTATCTTCCCCGAAATCTTAGACCTCACTCCATTCACAACCTCTGGCAGCCTTTCTACCGTCCCCTCAGTTCCAATCTCTGCTTCACCACCTACCTTACCCCGCTCCACCACACCCACCCAGGCCATATACTCAACACCCAGAACTATTTATCGACTAGCCGCCGTCGTCTGTCATTATGGTCAACACTCCTTTGGGCACTACGTCTGTTTCCGAAGAAAACCTCGCCCTCCATCCTGTACCGCGGCTCGCTTTGCTCCACCACGGTTAGTTCACCCTCTGGGATGCGAATGTGAAAAGTGTTTGCGGTACGGAAGCATCAGAGATGACGACGACCTAGTCGATTCAATGTACCGGCCTGGCCATGGATGGCTACGCATCAGCGACGACTCCGTCAAAGAATGCGATATCGAAACTGTACTACAAGAAGGTTCGGGAGCGTTCATGCTCTATTACGAACGCGTGGTACAGTCATGCCTTGGCATTTATCCACCTCACGACTCACCACGAAGCTCAGAGGAGACCCTTAAACCCAGTCACTCAGCTGACGGTGTCAATGGGTCCACAGTCTCGCTAGCCTCGAGAGGTGAGATGGAGAGGTCGATGTATGGTGCTCGAATTGTGCGGAGCGTGGCCGCGGGGAGAGGAAGGAGTGCATCACTCGCACCATCAGAACGAGGTTCAAGGAAAGACGTCCTACCGAACATTGGAAATGGATTTGCAGCATCTCCGATACTCCCGAATGGAAATGCCAGTCATTCGTCGGTTACTCTGAAACCAAGGAATCTGCGGATTCACGGAGTCAGCGCCTCGACGGAGCCACTAAATATGTCGAGTCTATCGGCGTCAGCCCCTGATCTCCGTAGTCATCCCGCTTCCTTGCCACAGTCCCCCTCCAGTCCCACTCTCCGTCATAAACACGCCCAGTCCCTGCAATCTTCCATAGTAGACTTTCGAGCATAAACTGAATTAATACATCATGCTTATTATTACACCTTTTTTTTTGTTATTGTGCACCTTGTAACTTTAACATCATTTCTCAAAGCACATTGCTTGAAGATATTTTTCTATAATAAGGAAAAAGCAGCTTCCATACGTGAAAAAGGACTAACGAGTAGATTGCGATTCCTCCCCACCAGGAGGCTGCCAAAAAAAATTACTACCACAAACAACTGGTCCCATATCAACATACATCTAACCGCTTTGATAATTGAAAGTAACAGGAGTAAGAAAAGTCGCTGCACAGCAGTCCACGCTATCGACAACCCAACAGAGACGCCGGCGAGCCATCATACGAGCAAAAGCGTTCCACTCCCTGACGGAGCTTCAAGGATCGTGACCACGAACAGCGCGCGACGCATGAGGGAGCGAAGGATACATAACAATACAAAAACGTTGGACAGTCCGAAAAGAGTCAAGAAGGAATCACGATCACTAAAGCGATTACCAGTAAATTCGACGCTCGACAGTGCGCTGCTTAACAACAGGAGCGGGCCTGGAATAGGATACTGTGCGTCTCACTCGAGTGACGGTGGGGGACCTAAAGAATATTGGTAAATAAGTGGACCATACCAAACGAACGCGTATACAACTTACCATGCTTGGTAAATTTCGTTCGCCTCAAGCTGGACTTCGAGAATTTGGCGGCCCTAGATGATGTTGAGCCAACGCAACCGCGAAGAGGAAATCTCGACTTACAATGCTGTCGGTGAAGGAGCCGACAACAAGACCTTCCCTACGACCATAACGGTCGTGGTTGACGGCAACAATTTCACCGGGCTAAAGTAAGTTGTGACCTTCAGGACCATAACGAACGAGGAGAATAATAGCACGAACGGTTATTTCACCAGCGTAAGGGACGGATTTGTACTCCTCGATTCTCTCGTAGGTAGCCATTTGGATAAAGACACGCGGAGGAAAGAGGGAAGAGGTGCAGGGGATAAAAAGGTGGAAATAATGGGGGGAAAAGTTGGGCTTTTATAGATTAGATTCCCACAATCGTCTTCAAAAGGCGAGGCAGGACACGAGGCAGATTGCCGTGGAAATCGTTTACCGGTAAAATAGTCCGCCATTGTTGTATCCCGCCAGAGAACGTCCGGCCATACGTAAATTTGTAATCTCCTTGTTGCATCCCCATTGTTCTGCTAAGTATGTAGCCGCTGAAGTTGTTTGGCAAACACTCGAACTATTTGCATTCCCGCTGAGCGACTTGTAATGCTCGCAAGCGAAGCGGGTCCTGATTACGTTCCTGTAACACGTTGCCATTATGTAGCCTGCCTCACGGCAACGCATCAAAATAGGCCATATTTGCCTACTCTGCCAAGGTATCTGTAGCAAGACATGAGACAACTCGTTGATCACAGTCAGATGAAGTTACATGGGAAGTACACGCTTGGATTAGGACTAGGATCTGTCATACGTGAGTACTTTACAGCGTAGTAGATTGTAAACCAGCCTTGGTGAACTGCCTCCTCAAGGCTCGCAGCCACTGCAGAACGAGACCCCAAAAACCGAGAAGGCCGCTAGCCCGTTGCGGATCATCATCTACGCAGGAACATTTCTCCCTCGGGATGTAGCGGGCCCCGACTTCTTTCATGTATCCCACAAAGGATTTCTTCCGCACTGTCCTGGTAGGCCCTGTCGAGCTCCGTGTTCCGGGCATAATATGCTCGACGGACCACGTACGGTGCCATTGCATTGTATTTACGAACGAGCGGCAAGGAAGGAGTGGACTGAGTTGTAGTCAACGTCCGAATTGCGGATCTGGTCCACGACTGTTTTAAGGTTTCTCGAAAGGCGCTCGCTGCACCTTCCAACTCTATGGCGCAACAATCAACCCACAAGCGACTCGGTAGAACATGTGTCTGACCTATTTGAACTTCGACCCATGGGGGTGCAGCGCCATTGCGTTGCACTATTCTGTTCATCAGAAACTCCTCCCTGCCAATGAACGGATTGCGCTCTTCAATCAGCCGCGTAATCGGCTTCCCTTTGCCTTTTACCTTGTCGAATTGACCAGCGAGCCGTGCTTTCTATATGCATTACGAAGTGAATCAATGTTTTGAGGCACAGGATAAAGCTTTCATGCCTCTATGCGATCTTCTATCAGGCCCTGCCATCCTTTCAGGGTGACAGAGTTCGTTTGAAAGGAAGAAAGCCCGTTTCTGGTACCTCCGTCTCTCAGGCCAAACCGGTAATCCAGACTGGACTCGCGTGCGTGTGACAACCGGCGAGCTTGCTGCTTGCGTTTCGCCAGTTCCCTCTTAGTCTGTATCGTACTTTCTTGGCTGTCGTCAGATCCAGCGGATGAGCGGAGAGGCGATGTAGTAAAGTTGCCCGACTTTATCGACGCAGTTGCATGTGAGGGTGCTTTAAATGTCGTATGCCATGGTCTATGACCTTCGATGCTGGTAAGCAATGGTGTACCCGCCGTCCCTTGCCATGGGCTGGTGGAAGGGGGAGTAGCCACGTCAGGCTGCGTAGCAGAGACAGCGGACTGCCGAACCTGCGGCGGTGAATCCCTCAGTTTGTCGTCTGCAGTTCGGATGGGCCCAGACCGAAGGGGTTTGTACTTGTCGAGCAGCATCTGCGAAACGTTTTTCATTAGCACTCTGGTTGAGACCCCAGGACCGCACTGCAATGGTGGATAGACCGAAAGGCAGGATGCCAAGGGAGACGTAAGAGTGGACTCGCCGCCGTTGACCGAGGCCCAGCGCGAGTAATTTACATGTCATGCCAGGGTTTTGGACAGTTGGTAGTGTTAGATACTATAGATCACAGGAATCTGTCGTGGCCACACGTTGGCCCCAGTGGCCCGTTATTGGGTTACCACATCCAATTGCCCAAATGGATGAGGTACTTACAGTGAGGCATAACGACAACTAGTACTAGTAATACAGGATCGACCGAAGTAGTAGGTACTCCTTCGAGCTGACTTCGCCTTTCAAATAATGTTGGATGGATACTGTAAATCCTCCAGCCCCACGAAGTTCTCCTTTATGCTTCTGGCAGACACAAAACGATAGAAAATATTGATGCTTCCCGCCTTATCGTTAGTTCCGCTCGCGCGTCCTCCGCCGAAGGGCTGCTGCCCAACGACAGCACCTGTGCACTTCTCGTTGTAATAGACATTACCAGCCGTATTGCGCAACTTGTTCGTAGCAGTAAGAAGCGCCTTTCGGTCAGCGGCGAAGCTAAAGCCAAGGTTCAGGATATGGTCCTCTGAATCATCATGGCACTTTAGCCTACATGGAACCAGTCAGAGCATAGGCAGAAGTATTGTCAATCAATTCCAGGGTCTTCTCGAAGTCCGCATCGTCATATACGTAGACCTATATGACAACATCCTTCTAGTGAGCTCCACCGTTAAACCTAACTTGGAATCAGGCAATTACCGTAATAACTGGACCAAAGATCTCCTCGGTCATAGTCACTGACTGAGAATCCTTTGTCAAGATGACGGTTGGCTGAATGAAAAAGCCCTTGGAATCATCCCCTGGGGCACAACAATGGTGAACGCTTAACAAAATGTGCATGCACCAACATACCGTTTCCTCCAGTGAGAATTTCGCCACCAGCGGCCTTTGCCTTCTCGACGTAGCTCAGGATCCTATCGTAGGCTGGTCGGCCACTGAAATAAGTCACGTATCAAAGTAGATCACACATGATAGAGATGAGACAGTACATGACGGGACCCATGAAATGGGAAAAGTCTTGGACTGTTCCAACCTTGATCTTCGCGATCTCGGCCAAGAACCGATCTTTGAATCCACCATCCCAGATCGAAGAGGAAATATACAACCTAGAGAGTGCAGAACACTTTTGTCCTGTAGTGCCATAAAGGGTTCAGCTTGAAGTTGACATTTGAATGTGAGTTTACCTTGGTATTCAAACCCTGCCCTGACACTCTGCAACACTGCATTGCGGATCTCTGCTGATTTGTGAATGATATGGAAGTTCTTTCCCCCGGTTTCGCCGACAATCCTAGGGTAACTTCTGTAATTATCGAGATTCGCAGCAATATCCTTCCAGAGCTTCTTGAATACAACAGTACTCCCGGTGAAATGCAGCGCCGCAAAACTGGGATGTCCAATAGCTTGCGCCACGACCTCTGGCGGCGGGCCGGGGACAAATTGAATGACACCAGGAGGAATACCAGCCTCAGCGAGGATTTGGTAAACGATGTAATTTGAATAAGTGGCTGCGGGCGAGGGTTTCCAGACCACGACATTCCCAACCAATGCGGGCACTAAGTGAAAACACTTCGAAACAGGACTAGCTTAGAAAATAGATAGAGGCACACCTCCCGGAAGGTTACCACCGATAGCGGTAAAGTTAAATGGAGAGACAGCCAGCACAAAACCTTCAAGCGCTCGATATTCCACACGACTATGAGCGCATCAAACGAGGACCGGGTAATAAATACTAGACTGACTCACTTCCAAGATCCGCTGGCATTTTTAGGAGGTTGTTGGGCATAAAGCTCTTCCACGTATTTCACACCAAAACGGAAGAAATCAGTTAGCTGTGGTACAAATCAGTCAGACAGACGTCATGATAGTGGCGAGAAAGTGACACACCTCGGCAGCCGCATCAATCTCAGCTTGCCAAGTGTTCTTGCCTTGTCCGAGCATGGTGGCTGCCATCAGCTTGTAACGGTACTTTCCCCTGACAAGCTCTGCAGCGCGAAGGAAAATGGCAGCCCTATCATTCCAGGGCAACGCCTCCCATTCCGCCTTTGCGACGAGAGCTCCGTCGATCGCACTCGCGACAGTGGCCTCGTCTGCTTCATGGTAGGCGCACAGGTACTTGGCATGATCTGATGGTATGATCTGCTTCGCCAGTCTCCCGGTTCTGATCTAGATGATGAGATGCATTCAGCGCGGAATTGTGGTGCTGTAAAGTTCGTCTGACCTCTTTGCCGTTGACAATACAGGGTACTTCAAAGGGTAAGTCTTGTTCCATTTGCCTCAAGGTTGCCTCTAGCTCTTTTCGTTCTGGTGAGCCTACAGCATAACTTATCTGTCGTATGTCTACTGAGTTATCGATCCACTCAGAATGACACTTAGCGTGTGCTTACCATCGGTTCATTGTCGATTACTGGCACCTTGAATAAGGCAAGCTGTGGTGTGGTCATGGTTTATGGATGTCTTGCCAAGGTATGCTTTCAAGTCAAGCTGAGAGTTTCTGGAACGGATCTTACCAACACTAGATAAAATAAGCATGGACGGGAAAAAATCGGATAATAACAAGGTAATAATTATAGATATTTGGTGGGCCCTGAAGCTTGAATAAGACCTGGTGTGGTGTGTATGTACTATGTATGCTACATCTGGTCGGTGTATTACTGTTCGCCATGAAATTGTGTAGTGTCAGGGTGTCGGTCTGAAAGAAAAGGAACTATACAAAATACTGGCATCGTGAAAAGCGCGGCCGGGTCAATGATCCCAGCAGAACAAGCACAGCGAATGGAATATAGAAGGTCATGTCTAACTCATATCGTAGAAGTAAGGTCATCAATCTGCTTCTTCAAGTCCGCAAAGAACGCGTGCGCATCAAGAATGCTCCCAGCGCACCTGATACACCCCGACTCCTGAGCTACTCGTGCTAGGAACGACATGCTGAAGATGACGTCGGTCGTTGGCCGTATAGAAAGTTCTTCCTTGGCCAGCCTCTCGAACTCTTTCCACCACTTTGGAGGGACAAAAGCACCGTAAAATGGCCCCGAGCATTGCATGCATTTAACATCTTGTGGTATCTTTAGAAGTGCTTGCGCAGCTTCGGCACGCGTCCTATGGAGTACTAGAAGTCGATGATAGGAATGTGCAGAGATGTGTTTAAGATCATCAGACAGGGGTGAGTCGAGGATGTTGCAAGAGAGCGTGCGTCGCGAAGCAATCTGTGCTTCGTATTCGAAGTCGAATCGACTGGCGATGGCATACACGCGGATGGGGTTTTCGTCGAGGAAGTGGGGTGAAAGGAGTTCCTTGCGCAGGGCAGCCACAGGACCCAAGAAGTCATATTTGGCGGATGTAGTAAGAAGATCGACGAGGTCATCCAGGGACTTAATGACGGGGTCTGGCTCTGGATAGATGAATTGCAGCAAAGCACTAATCGTGGAGCTATATTCTGACACAGGAATGACCGGACGATGTTCCTCGCCATCTAGAGGGGGCTGGGGAAGAGCAAACATGTGTTCAAAAAAAGGGGAAGCAGCAGCCAAGATGCAGCGATGAACACAAAACTTGACGGCATCTGCAGACTCGAGAAAGACGTCGGCGTCCACTGGGTATGAATCTTGGTCACAGACCGTCATGGCGGGGGGGGATTGAATGTCAAGAAAGCAGAAGAATAAAAGCGCAGCTGCTATGCTGAACTGCAAATTTATAGGCTACGCGAGTCAGGGTGAAGCGCAGCACAGCGAATGTGAAGGTTGGAAAGAAGGACTTGACACTTACATAATTGGTGAGGGAGAGCACACTCAGCCCGGAATGCAAGACAGGGGTGAGATGGTTCATTGGGTTACAAACAGGTGTAAACAGAGCCTTGCCAGATCAGGGCCACCGAGTTACCGGCGGCGGCCGGGGCCGGGTGACCGATCACCGCTGCTCTGTCGACGTGGCACCGGCGACCGCGACCGAGATCGGCGGCGCCCCTCGGATCTGTCCCTATGCCTGCGGCGGCGCGATGATGACGATCTAGCTCCATCTGGGACCTCGAATACCATTCCGTAGTCGCCTCGTCCGGCCTCCCTCGGGCTTCCTCGGTACCTGCGCGTCTCCTCCAAGTCATCTCGACCAGCGAAGCCCCCTCTTTCTCTGCGGTGTGGGCCCAATTTGGGGTTGTTGGACCAAGTGGTGTTCAGACGAGCCACAGACTGGGAGCTGAGCAGAACGCGATTAGCAGACATAGCCAACAGCCCCAAGCACGCTTACAAGTCAACCCATATGCGACGATCGTCCACCAAGACGTTCTGCATTTTGAAGTAAGCCTGAAATGCTGTAAGGCTATACAACTTATGAGCCAATTCGTGGAATGAAACCCAAACCTGTTCAGCGTCCTCTCGTTTGTCAAACTCTATAAATGCATATTGTAACGAATCTCCCGTCCTTTTGTCGCGAATGACTTGACAACTCATAATGGTCCCAAATCGCGAGAATATCAACTCGAGGTCTTCGTCCCGCGTGACTGGATTTAGTTTGCATACAAACAAGACGTTTTCTGGAGGGCGAACGTTCGCAAAAGGCAAATCGCCAACCATTTCGAGTGTTAGCGCAGATGCCGCCGCTGCTTTCTTCCGAAGTTCCCTCTCCTCTTCCTCGGGCAAAGTGGCAAGGGCATCTTCATCTTCAGCAATCCTTGTAGAGCTATCCGGTGGCCGAGTGGGAGAGAAGGGTGGCTTGATGAGACCTGCTGGGTCTGGAAACGGATCATCTACAGATCAGGTATTAGTACAGGTTGACGCATGCCTTTTATCCTCATACCCAGGATGACAACGTGGCGAATCCGAATGTCTGTAAACGGACGTCCCTCTTGATCAACAAAAATATCATTCATCTTATCCAGGGTTTCCAATCCTTCGACAACATGACCAAAAACAGCATGCTTGCCGTCGAGATACTCGATATTGTCAGCGAGAGTTATGTAGAACTGACTGCCACAACCGCCTTTGTCGCCGCCAACCGAAGGAGCTACAGCCATTGAGACGGTTCCTTTATGCGTATGCTTGAGTTTCGGTACAATTTCCGGCATGAAGTATCGCGGTACTGAGTCGTCCTCTTTTTGAGTGGCTATATGCGACCAGACCGATTCTCCTCCCTTGCCCGTAGCAGTTGGATCCCCGGTCTGAGCAAGAAAATCTTTCGATACTAAGGCGGCACATATTCAAAAACCCATGAACATCTTCTCGACGAACTCACCGTTAAAGAATGCATTCAGGTTATAAAAATATGTTTTGCAGAGTTTGAGGAAGTTCAAGCAGGTCTTTGGGCAGAGTTCAACATCCAGGTCAATGACAATGTCTCCGAGAGACGTCTCAAATAAGACAGACATGGTGGAGCACCCGTACCTCAGAATGACCCCGGGGCGCGTCGACACGGAGTTTTAACTCAGGCCCACAACGAAAAACGGGTCCCACGCCAGAGCTCGTCTGATCATGCTACAGTACGATCGCAGTCCTCCCGACCCCATAAGAGCACCGATCAGAACGCTTGTTTTGTGGCAGTAGGGCCCAAGATCAACCGAGTGACTTACGAGCAAAGCTCTACCACGGAACATGCCATTTCTGTTTCTCTGGCCATTGCCAGTGGGCCGTCGGGAGGCCGCCTGGCGAAATGGCATCGCGTCTGACTACGAATCAGGAGATTGCAGGTTCGAGCCCTGCGGTGGTCAAAGGTAGCAGTTTCTTTTACTTTCTCTTTTCCTGGGTCGTTATTTTCCTTAGAAAAGAAAGGAAAGAAAAAGTAATGGCCAGCATGGGGGTCGAACCCAGGACCTTCGCGTACATCCACTCCATGTATTAGCACGACGCTCTAACCAACTGAGCTAGCCGGCCGCATATTGGCATTCCCTTCTTATTCACCAAGCCGAGCAGACTTGAAACATATGTAATCCCGATAGCATTGAGCATTGCAAAACTGATAAAGTACTGAAAGGGAAAAGTATTCAAACGGTTGGCGTAGCGTACAACATGTTATCGAGCGTCCTTGTAGAGTAAAGGTAGATGGAGGGCATGAAACAGCTCCACTCATGGAATTCGCCTGCAACAGCATCAAGCGTCACCCCAACCCATCATTGCTCCTGATTTTGATTCTGCGCTGCTGACTTGCCAAACGTAAACGTGCTTGATGAGCTTGAACCACTAGTCCCAGCAAACCCGAAGGAACTAGGTTTTGCATCTGTGGGTTTGCCAAATATTATCTGGCTCGGATCACCCCTGGTCGCAAAGGGGGACGGAGCTCCAAAAGCAAACGTAGTTGCAGGTTTTGTCTGTGTGTTCGCAGAGTTGGACATATTGGTGGCTATTTCGTCCTTACCGAACGAAAACGTTGACGAAGAGGGATCAAATGGAGTACTTCCGGTGTTCGAAGCAGGTCTGGGAGCGTCTGGGACACTGAGGTTCTTTTCTGAGACACCACCAAAGGTAAATGTTGGTTTTGGTCCTTCTGCAACGCCTTGGAATGCCGAAGCAGGTTTGGCCGTCTGTATAGAACCACCAAACGCAAACGTCGGTTTCGAGCCCTCAGCTGAACCACCAAAGACAGACGGAGCTTTCAAGCTTTCTTTATTGGCACCAAAAGCGGATGTGGACTTCAGACCTTCAGTAGAGGAGCTGAAACTGAAGGTTGGTTTGGCTTCAGGAGAGCTGCCACTAAACGTAGAGTCCCCCACAGCACCTCCGAACGTGGGTGCGGACTTGGATTCCTCTGAGTTAGATCCAGATTTGACCCCACCAAATGAAAAGACTGTGCCGCCAGAGACAGAAGTCCCAGTGGGCTGAGACGAAAATGTATTGAAGGTCGGGGCGGGTTTAGATTGCATAGATGTCGAAGCATCACCGTCTGCAGCGGCCGATTTCCCAAAAAGCTTCGACGCTGAAGTAGAAGGTGAGCTAGATACTGAGCTCCCAAAGGCAGAAGTTGCTGCAAAGGGCGAAGGCTTGGTAGGCTCATTCAAACCAGCCGCAGCGCCAAACGCTGATACTGGCATAAGTGGTTTGTTTGACTCATCTGAAGCTGCAGCTGGGACCGTGGATGTAGAAGCACCGTCTGTGGCACCTGGCGGTATTTGACCAAGCTTAAAGGTCAGTTTAGGTTGGGATGCAGAGCCGGGTGCCAGGTTAGAGCTGGCTGCAAACATCGACGTCGGTGATTGTCCAAATGAAAACTTGGGTAACGATGGCGTGGATTGGCCCGAGGGTGTGGCAGTGGGTGGAAGTGAAGATGTACCTGAGAATGAGAAACGAAGGGATATAGGCTTCGAGCTTTCAGACGTGACAGTGGGGGTTGAGATGGGGAGAGCTGGAGCTTCTGCTTTACCAACCGCGGGAGTAGATCCGAAGGTCACTGGTACGGATGAAGAACTCGGGGAAGCACCAAAAATAGGTGCTTGAGGTTTCGTTGTAACAGGGGCAGAAGTAACGGAGGATGGGAATGACGATGTATCTGGCTTCGCGAAGGAGAACGGGGCCGATTTGGAGGAGCTTTCAGTCGAAGGCGGTTGGGGCTGAGTCGTTGCAAACGATACGGAAGGCGAACCACCAGATGGCGCGTTTGAGCCAGACGTCCTCGTAAAGAAATTTGGTATTGCAGATGACAGAGTGGTTGTGGAAGTGGAAGATGGTATTTGTGGTGGTTTTATAGATGAGAACGGAGGAGAGGCCGTTGTAGGAGGAACGATCGAGGTACCAGGCAAGAGTGTAGCAGCGGAAACAGAACCGGAAGGTAGTGATAACCCAGGAATGGTACTGGGAGGGGCGGCAAAAGAGAAAGCCGATGACTTGCTTTCCCGGCTGCTATCCGACTGCTCTGTTGTGGCTATGGTGGACGCGGGGGTAAATGTGATTGTAGGAACAAATAATGGCTTGATACTGAGTTCAGGGGCGGTTACGCTGGTCGATATTTCGGTCGATTTCTTGGGGAGTTCCTGAGCCTTCTTTTGCTCCTCCATTTTCGCCCGTATTCTGGCCATCGCCTCTGCCTCTCGATCCTGCTTCTCCCATTTCGAGAAGCCACGGAAGCCAGGACGCGTTGGACTACCAGTGACACCTGGGAGAATAGGAGATATAGTGGTGCTGGATGAGGCCACACGGCGGCCAAGAGTCGGCTGCGCTAGCCACTGCTCAAAGGGGTTGATGCGAATCGAAGAATTAGAAAGCATGATCTGACGAAAGGGGCGACGAGCTGGACTGCCTTTGACCGAGTCCCACAAGAGATTTTTCCCGTTATTGGTTGGGGAATCAAGGACGTCGGAGATCTTGGATTCGTTTGACTCCTTTTGCACCTCTTGCCATGCCAGCTCCTGCCTCCCCTCCGCTTGTTTGTACTGTTCCTCTGTCATCCATGTTTCCACGTAGATCTCTAGTGCAGCTGACCGATCCGGATGTTGTGAATCCTGCGGCTGAATGACAAGCGTGTAAGGAACGTGTGAAACACCAATTTCAGAGAACTTACCATGTGGTATTTATTTCTGGCCTTCTTCACTAAAGTGAGGCGCAGGCGTTCGCCCTTATCGCCGACCTTGTAGCGGACACCATCGGCCTCCCACTCGTCACCAGCCCTGCGACTGCCGCATAGGGGGTCTTTGGAAACACGAGGATCTTCCATCGATACCTCGCTAACCTCGTCAGACGTAGTTTTCTTGCCCCTTTTCTTCTTCAAACTACGACGAGCATGTCTCCGTGAAGTCTCAGAGTCGCCTCCCTCGCCTTCGCTCTCCGGGGATTCAGCTTCGCGGTCGCGTTTCTGCCCTCGTGCAGATGTTTCCACCCCCCTCCGAAAAATTGTTCGACGCTTGCGGAGATGCGATGCCTTTCCATTCTTGATGTCCTCATCATCATCGCCCCCAAATGTTGACCCTGCCTCCGCCCGATCGCGTTTTCTGCCACGCGCCACAGCCTTGAGTTCCGTCACTTCGTCTTCGTCAACGCCTTGCATTGTTTCATCAATGCGCTCGTGGTCTTCATCACGGAGGTCATTGATGCGTCTGGGTCTCTCTTGGCCGTCCAAATGTACATAATCATCCTCGGGTTGTTGGTCCTTGAGTGCACATCGGGGGAGTGCGTCAGAGTACTGAGCATACCAGTCTGCGTGTTCACCTCCGTCTGTGAATCTATCCCTTTCTATACGAGACTTCTTCACAATTTCATGCTCGACGTCGCTTTCGTCTTCGAAAGAGCGTTTTCTTGACTCTTCATTATCATCGAGATTTATGACGAGGTCCCTTCTACTCGCACGACGGACGGTAGGCCTTTCTACAAGTAGTGATTCAGGGATGGCCACTCGACGACGTATATTGTGGTTGTAACGATCGACGGAATCGAGAGACTGGACTTCTGGGCGCTTGTTCTCGAACACGGTGACGTATTTTTCAGGATGTTGATGATCGTGAAGTTGTACAGCTACACGCGGCGTGAACGCGACACGTGATGAAACAATGAGATGAACCACGTTCATGCTAAGACGTCTTGACTCACTGGTTTCGGGAACCCGTCTCCTCAGGGCACGCGTATCTTTCTGTGCATTGGTTCGCTGATCGACATTCGGGAAATTATGGTCTGACATATTAGTCAACTTCTTTCGGTCCTGGGCCTCGCGTTCAAGGTGCGTACGCTTGGCTGCGGCATACGCTACAGCAAACGGACGACAGTCTGAGTCGGGGATTCCATGCTTTCTACGCATCGCCCTGGGGATAAAATGTCAAGGAGACGCAATGGGTTGGTGTGGTGAACATACTTCCTATACCTTAACTCGCGATGCTTTTTGAGATGCTCAAAACCGCGCGTACATGCGATCCATACCAGCAAACAGAAACCGAAAAGCGTAACCGACTTGAAGACAAAGTGGTACTGAGAGAGTGCAACAAAAAAGCCAGACTCTGGTCTTCGCAAGATGGGTCCACCAAGAATGTCGGCTTGCTCGTCACGCGAAGCCATCTTTGGAGTCGGTTTAACTGGAGGTTGGGGTCGAGAGAGAAAGGTGTTGCTTACTTGTCGGCACGGTCCGTGGCGGGGAATAAAATATTTATTCGGAGCCCCATATAAATATTTCGTGGAATGCAAAACGTTCCTATATTCAATACCTCGTTAGCACTGTATCGTGAGTTCTGTTACTTTTGCCGTTGTAAGTACTGTGGACGCAAGGACGCGTGTTCGAATCCCACTTGCCTTTGCCTAGGGACACAGCCCACAATGCTTTCGTTTCTTACTGGTGAAGTGGCAGATGGAAATTTGCATGGTCCACGCTTGAATGTCTATACAGACTGTTCAGTTGAACAGTATTGTTCATGGACATTCGAGTACTAAATCAAGCAGATAGTGCTGTACACACTATAGTACTACTTCATATGATGCGTTCCCTGTTGGTCACTCAGAGTACTAGCGAGACATGTATGCGCATGTGGTTTGCAGGAGCTAAATGGGTTCCGACTATGATTAGTAGAACCCGTGATCATAATACGTAAGCGCAAGAGCTCTGAAAAGCCTGTCACTAGTATACTGCTCATAAGTCGGAACGGCTCAAGTAAAGGTAAACCACACTGCTTTCTGGAGACGAAGCTTCTGGTGATGCAGGTTGCACCATGCTTGCGGCACCTCGAACATACCTGTCACATAATGTCACAAGTCGAACAAATGCGTGGATTCATGCCATTCAACTTCGTATACCCTTAGAGTGTCTTAGATGAGGCATCACTGAAGGTTAATGTTGTTATTAGAGAAGTAGTGGTCGTTTTCAGAAACTAACTGACTGCTAGTCACTCAGTGAGGAGGCTTAGAATCTAAGAATGGGCAATCCAGCGTGACAAATATTGACAACATCAAAATTTCAACGGCTTCCAATAATATTTTGGCTTCAAAAGTTGACTCGTTTGAATGTAATACTGTAATACTGACACGTTACTGAGACTCTAAAATCCTCAAGCTCAATGCTCTGAGACGCAAAGATTTTTCAGTGTGACCAAGAAACGAACTACTACGTAACGTTATCAAGATTCCGGGAAGGAGCGCTCGGCCTCACTCAGGCCCTTCGGAATTCGGGGCTCAGCAGCTTCATTTTAGCCAATTTCGCTCCTGTAGCCGAGCATTGGCACATACTTATGTAACGGTTTCGATAAGCCGCAAATATTGTGAGCTATGTCATAGATCTGATTGGCTCAGCCAGTCATTGCCGTTGATGTGGCGTTACTTGATTCAGTCGGCAAGTAATGCATCTCCGACCGAAATTCTTCCGATCTTACAGATAGCTATGTCCCGTGCAGTGATTCAATGCACTACAGTTGCACGTCGAAAAATATCATGGCAGTGAAGGTAACGTGCAACCATCAGCACTAGTTAAATCGGTTGCTCGGAACCATACAACACCGGGTGAATATCATTAGTTCTCAGATTTTAAAGTCCGGACACAAAACAACGGTTCGAGAGCTGTACCAAATTAGCTGCATTCTGATTCGTGTGGGAACTTGCTAACCCAGTACGGTTTTTATATCACCACCGAAGTATTTACATTCCCATCGCATCCTTCTCCTTCTCCGCCGCTTCCTCATTTGCCTCCTCCCACTACGTCGCCACAGACATGTCCAAGGTCGTCTCATACACTCAACTTGAGGGACACAGTTCTAAGGAAAATCTCTGGATCGCCATCCATGGAAAAGGTGTGAAACGTGTTCACCCATGCAGAAAACATTTTTTAAATTCAGTTTGACCAAAAATAGTGTATGATGTGACGAAGTTCGTTGACGAGGTATTGCTCTTTTGCATACTAGATGTATAACCGTGGTCCTAAATGTTGATGTGAAACTAGCACCCAGGTGGTGACGAAGTAATCATCAGCGAGGGAGGTGTGTTACGTTTACTACTTGCATATATAAATGACGAGACACCTCAACACATCCACTGCAGGCAAAAACGCGACGGAAGCTTTTGAGGATGTTGGACACTCTGACGAAGCTCGCGCGCTCTTGCCTGACCTCTTGGTGGGTGAGCTGGAGCAAGGAAGTGTAAGCACCAATCCAACAATAAGAAGAGCGCCGAGCTAACCATTGGGATATCGATAGGCCCCCGCCAAGCCTGCAAAAGCCTCATCACACCCAGCTGTTCACAACGCTGTTGAGAAGGGCTCAAAGTGAGTTTTTTCTTCTGTCCCAAATTTCCCGTTTGTTTGAACCACAATTTTCCAGCTTGATGTATTTCATTCCTCTCACTTTACTGGGCGCTTACTTTGCATGGCGTTTCTATGCATGAGGTAGACGTTGCTATGATTCTGGAACACATGACTTGGTACCACCTAATAGTGTCATATTTAGCTACTACCAGTGTTGGTTACTATGCTGGATATGATGTCCTTTTTAGATTCAGCGTGCAACACAGGTATGTGAGATGCCCGGTCTTATCGTATCAGTCGGGACCAGGGAGAGTGAAACCAACCGGACATCCAACTAGTATCTGAAACACGGGCAAATTACATGATGTGCATGGGGTGCCACATAAACAGACAACCTTATACAAATTGTAGGATAGGATTTCCTGAACTATAGATACTTAGCCCGATCCTTTTCGAGTCGCTCGTCCTCAAGCTGGGAATGTTCGCCTTCAGACATTGACATGACTATTAGGTGAACGACAAACCGCGTACTGCCAAGAATGATCTCCATGCTATACGGAATAATAAGCGATGGTCCTGAAACTAGCGCTAGCAGCTGGTCTCACCTTTCTCATCTCCCTTGTTTGGGCGCGTTGAGCATGAGTGAGTGAGGCTGCGGCGATGACCACGCCGATAGTGAGTCCTTGCGCCCACAGGCGCACCTGCACGACCTGTCACGTCGTCAATGGCAGGTTTCATCACATACTGGGTTGTCCGCTGTTACATTACCTTCTGCGGCATCGTTAACAGACTTCAGTAGATCAGGTACCAAGTCCACGTCAATCCATCAAGCTCCCTGGTAGTTTGTAGACACGAAAGGACGTACGGATCACGCATAATAACGCTTCCGGCGACTGCCATCGCCGCCGCCCAGCTCCCCGTGACAACACTCAATTGATGTTTCGCTGCCCATTCCGCCACTTTGTCCTTTCGGCTTAAAGCATCCCATCGCTCGCGTTCCTCGTGTTGACGTTGTTCGAATCGACTTTTCCCGGCCTCGGTCCTGTGGTTTCAAAGGAACGTCGAGTCCACGATTACTGGAAGGCCATTTCAACTCACCAATGCAGACGATTAAACTCCAAACCTCTTCTTTCAGCCTGGATGGCGACAAGGGGTGCAACGATGATGGCACCACCGAGCAGCTTGATCGGGAAGGGGATAGAGCGATAGTAGCTCGAGCGGCCGTTTAGGAGGTAGAAGCCAGGCAGGGTGATTCCGGTCCCTGTGAGGCCTCCTTCAAGGGCTCCACGAATAGTGGCTGCATGGCGTTGTCTGTCCTGAGAAAGGGTAGCCTGCAATGCGCTCTGAAGAAAGGGTCGCGAGCGATAACAAACTACTCACGTTCATGGCTAGTCGAAAGGTGCATGGACGCTGATATCATGGATGTGGATATTTCAACTTGCGACTTTCAATGACGCAATGTCTCCGGAGGTTCTGCCGACATCCGAATCGGGGCAGGAACTCAAAATATTGGCTCGACTATACAAAAAGTGGTCAATGGCGAACCCGTTTACATACTACACTACAGTATGTACCAAGTCGTCAGAACCTGATCCTAATGATGTAGCACTCCATGACAGGCACTCACTACACCCAACAATAACGCTCAGAAGTGATCTACTGTGAACGTCCATTTCCCTTCCTTCATATCAAAACTCTCGAAGTGAGTGTCCTTCATTGACTTCAACCGCTTTAGATGTTTGACCGCTGCGGGTGCCTGCTCATCCTTGACAGGTTCTCTCGTCGCCTTATCCGTAGTCCAGCATTGCAGCAAGATGATCTTGGCCTTGACATTCAAGCCTGACCCGGGTGCTGGTTTGTCTGCATCATCGCAGTCAGGATATACACTGCACTCCTTGTTGTCGAATCGCACGAGTTCCCCTAATAGTGCGCCAAGCTTGGGAAGGCCAGTAAGGTCGACGGGTTCCAGGAAGTGAATCTCTCCATATCCAACACGGCCTACCACCAGGTCCTTGAAAGACGACAGCTCATCATAGCCATACGTCTTCAACTTTGAAAGGTCGGGTTTTACCCAGTAGTCGCCATGTTGGGGGGGTAGAGAAGTAGACGCAGCTGCGGTACCATTCGCAGCCTTGCTCGGCGACGACGGTTGCCCGAGTGTGAGAGAACTTTGTGCTGTAAACCGACCCGGTACACTTCTCAGCGTCGGCTGAGCAGGCTCTGTTAGTTTCTGGGGAAGTTGCGTAGCAGCCTCTTTCTCTCTTGCTATGTCTTTCTCTCTTGCGGCTTGGCTAAGTGCCGGGCTAAAGGTTACCTTTGCTGGGCTGCCACGCAGTCCTGGTGACCCAGCTCGGCCGAACAAGTCCGCGGCTTCGACCTTCTTATCCAGAACCAACTTCTTCACGCTTTGCCTCCCTCCACTACCCAGTGCAGGACTCGCACTGCGTCCCAAGATGTTCTCTGGAGTTTCTGTGCGGCTCGAATAAAGAAGGTTATGTTTTCCGTTGCCGAGGGACAGATTCTGTCCAGAAACACCGAGCACAGAAGATGGTGCAGTTGCTCCGAATCCTCGAAGTTTCGAACTAGCAGGGGTATAGTTGATTGGGAGGCGTGACACTGGTGAGCGTGCAGGGGCATCTACGAAGAATCCTGGTTTCTTCTTTTGTTGTTGGTCGATGGGAACAGCACGAGGACCGGGTGGAAGCATAGAGAAGATTGGCAAGTTATTAGAGATAGGTTCCGCTATGGAGGCTGTCAGCGTGCCTGGTCCGCCTGGAGTGGCAGTTGACGGGCCCAGAGTACTAGCACCGAATAATGAGTTGCCCAGCCCGCCAGCGGAAGGCGTGGTGCTGATTGCCGGTGCAAGAGATTTTTGTTGGCTAAATAACGGGCCACCAAAGGCGCCGGTACCCGGCTGCGCCATCGTTTGTTGCCCCGAGGCTTGCCCGAACAATGTAGATTGAGTGCCAGTTCCAGCGGTTGTGCCTGGCTGTCCAAAGGTACCACCACCGAAGAGACCTGTCCCAGTTGTTGGAGGCTTTGGCGCACCAAAAATACCGGGCTGCTGCGTTTGGTTCGCCTGCGTACCGCCAAACAGACCGCCACCTGTTGCGCCACCGAACAATCCGCCAGATGGTTGAGTAGTGGTGTTACCGAACACTATCAAGGCTCAGTTGACTGGAAACGCAGGTGAAATTGTGAAATGCTCACAATTACTCGGTTGTTGTGCAGGTTGTTGCTGCTGAGGTTGCTGAGATTGGCCAAAAAGATTGGTGCCCGGATTCGGGGTTGTTCCAAAAAGACCTGTTGTAGGTTGCGTTGGCTGAGTCTGCTGCTGAGCACCATAAAGACCGGTGCCAAAACCAGTGGTGGTACCAGCCGGCTGATTTGTCTGACCAAAAATCGAAGGCTTTGCAGTGGTAGTTGCACCTAGAAACTAATGTCAGCAACCAATCTCTCAATTCAAACGAATCGAATTATACCGAAGGCGGCTGAAGTCTGTTGTTGTGGAGGTTGGCCAAAGATGCTCGTACCAGTGGTAGACTGAGCTGCAGGCTGGCCAAAGGCACTTGTAGTACCTGATAGGCAGGTAATTAGAAAGAAAGCAGGGTAATCAAAACCAGATACCTACTCTGTTGACCAAAAGTGGTCCCAAATCCTGTAGCAGGCTTTGGCTGCCCGAATGCACCTGTGCCGCCGAATATGCTAGTGCCGGTACCTGTAGCCGGTTGTTGCTGCTGCTGAGGTTGTTGCTGCTGCTGAGGTTGAGCAAAGGCACCAAACGCAGAGGGTTGTTGTTGCTGTTGCTGCCCAAATGCAGAACCTCCACCAAAGATACCCGTGCCAGTACCAGTATTAGTGCCTGTGGCAGACTGTTGTTGCCCAAATGTTCCAAACGCGCCGGGAGCAGGTTGGGTTGTCGTGGTCCCAAATGCGTTAGTACTGCTTCCGAATATTGAACCAGTCACAGGCTGTTGCGTCGTGCTCGGAGCCCCGAAAAGATTGGTTGTTTGAGTGGCAGGTGCTGCAAATGATGCTTGACCAAACGCGCCAGCTGTCTTGCGATTTTGTTGATAATCTTGGAGGCGTAATTCCTGGTTTGCCAAACTCAATGATTGCAGGCCAAGTGGAAGTAAAATCTGACCCACCTCTAAGGATGTACCCCTGTAGGCTGGTATAGCCGTGATCGTTTGGTATTGGAGGATGGTACTTGGGTTTGATGGATCTTTGTCCTGGAAAACGGAATAGGTTGGTGTAGATGTGCCCGTTGTTACGGGTGGTGGATTTGCATCTGTACCTGCTAGTTGATGAGAGGCGTGAGCCGTGCTGGGGTCTGAGCTGCGATATGGCGTACTTGCAGGAGCGGCACCAAAGGTCGTTGCAGGTTTTGGTTGCCCGAAAAGTGTAGTACCTCCAAAGGCGCTTCCTGTGCTCGGAGCGGTGGATCCAAAAACATTGGTTCCAGATGTCCCCGCAGCAGGAGTTCCACTAAATGTAGTCCCGCCCCCACCAAACGCAGAAGTACCTCCACCAAACGCGCCAAATCCTGTGGTTGGTTTAGGAGCGCCAAAAGCAGAAGTACCAGAGGAAGACGCAGTATTTTGACCAAATGCGCCTAGAAGTTGTTAACATCCGAGTCTCACAATGTTTATAGTAAAGCGAACGAACCAAAAGTAGAAGTTCCGGTGTTGTTCGTTCCAAGGTTTCCAAACATTGGATTCGCCGCTGGCTGCTGTTGTTGGCCAAATGCGTTGGTCGAACCAAAAGCTGGAGAAGCTGTAGTTGGTGGTTTAGAGGTGTGAAAGGAACAAGGTTGCGAATGACTTGTCTGACCTCCGCTTCCGAAAGTGTTTGGTTGGCCAAAACCGGGACCTTGGTTCTGCTGTTGCTGGTTCTGTTGAGGATTAGTCCAAGTAGACTGCCCTGTATTCGACCCGAACATTGCGGCGAAATAAAATACGATGGACTCGTCGTCGTCGTTGGCGTACTCGATAGTTGACCTGGATGCGGAGTTTACATTATTTGGATTCCGGTGCTGCGCGTATTTGGTATATAGTTCCCGCGACCGTGTAAGAAAGATCGAAAGTTTGCGTCGAGGAGCAAAGAAAGAGAGGGAGAGGATGCCTGGCAAAGCGAAGCGAAACCCGACGTTTAACACGGTAAAGCGCGAAGAATCCTTTAAAAAGCCCCCAAAGAATGCATCCACGTACCCAATTCTCAACGAGTTCGTCACACCCCATATCGAGTCTTTCAATGCTCTCTTCGACGATTCCGGGCTACCCAAGGGTGACGGTGATGGAAAAGGACTGCTGTCCATCAGTCTCAAGGATATTGGTGAGCGTGTCGTATTTGATGGGACCGGGCAAATTGGCACCGAAAGTGGTCAGGCCGGGTGGGGTAATCGTTTGAGCAGTAAGTTGCTCCGTCCATGCAGCAATCTGCTTCACGATTGACGATTTCGTTAGTCTGGATCGAGGAGGTTTCGATTGCGCCTCCCAGGGTCCCGGATCGCGATACCTGGAGTACAGAACGGAGAGTCTACCCTTCGGAGGTACGTTGTCGATCCTTTCTCGCCCCGTTATTTTCTCTCTTATTGCATTGCCATACCAGGCCCGCGAAAGGCTTACATCGTATAGGGGTCGCATGCAGGCCAAGGTTTGCTGGACAATAAACGGAGATCTACACCCCGATCAGCGTGTTATGCGAGACTGTGGCCTAGTGCCAATCATGGTGCGAGTGAGTGTCAGGTTCGCGCTCTTCATACCCGCGTATCAGCTATCTGATTTTCTTAGTCTATTCGATGCAACTTGCGTGGTCTGTCATCTTCCGAGCTTGTTCGGCGACACGAAGAGCCAGAGGAGTTTGGTGGCTACTTCATTATCAACGGGAACGAGAGACTCATCCGATACCTTATTCTTCCTCGTCGCAACCACGTCATATCACTCCTTCGACCATCTTTTTCTAATCGTGGCCCATCTTATACCCAGTACGCCGTCCAAATTCGTTGCGCTAGGCCCGACCAGTCTAGTGTCACCAATACCCTTCACTACCTCTCCAACGGGAGTGCTATGCTTCGGTTTAGCTGGCGAAAACAGGAATACGTTATCCCTATCATGTTGATTCTCAAGGCACTTATCGGTGCTTCCGACCGAGAGATATTTGAACACGTGATGATGCAAGATTATGAAAACACCTTCTTGACTGATCGCGTGGAGCTGCTCTTGCGTAGCTTCAAGATGTATAGCCTCTATACGGGAGATCAGTGTCTCGAATATTTAGGCGACAAATTTCGTGTTGTGTTGGGCATGCCAGAAGACTGGAATAACCGAATACTCGGTGCGTGGTTGATCCAAAAGATGGTCCTGGTACATCTTGAAGAGCCTCGTGATAAATTCCGTATGCTGGTGTACGTCTCCTTATATCGGTGCTGATGACCACTGACGTCGGACTTAGCTACATGCTACGCAAGTTGTACGCGTTGGTGTCTGCGTCGTGCTCTGCAGAAAACCCAGATTCACCACAGCATCAAGAAGCCCTCCTCCCGGGGTGCTTATATGGCATGATCATAAAAGAACGCCTCGAGGAGGCTCTCAACCAGGTTCGCAATCAAATAGCCACGGATGTTAGAAGAGCTGAACATCCGCCGGACTTCTTGGACAGTGAGTTACTACTTCACATTTCGACGCCCCAAGTTCACGCCCGGTACAGAGCGGTACATCACGAAAGTTATTCAAAAGGTCAATTGGGACATTGGCTCAAAGATGTCTAATTTCCTTGCGACCGGAAACTTGATCTCTCCCTCGGGTCTTGACCTACAACAAGCTTCAGGTTTCACTATTGTTGCTGAAAAACTCAATTGGTCACGTTATATCAGTCACTTTAGGTGCATACACCGCGGCGCATTCTTCGCAGAACTGAAAACTACTACTGTACGAAAACTCCTACCAGAAGCATGGGGTGAGTACATCCATCTGGATACATCCGAGCGCTTTCAAAGGATCATATTATCTAGGCTTTCTTTGTCCCGTTCACACGCCTGATGGTTCTCCATGTGGTCTCTTAAACCATCTCTCCCGAACTTGCCGGATCATTACTACCCCTCTCGCTGTCGCTCACATTCCTGGACTCCTCGCTGCTCATGGCATGACCCAGGCTTTCTCATCTTCGGTGGATGGCTGCAAAAATCTCTGCGTTCAGCTTGATGGTCGAGTTATCGGTTGGACGCGGCCGGGCATCGCTAAACAACTTGCAGAAAACCTGAGGATATGGAAGACAGAGGGCACTCATGTGATTCCACTCGATCTTGAAATTGGCTTTGTTCCAGAATCGAAAGGTGGACAGTATCCTGGTTTGTTCTTGTTTTCCTCCAGGGCACGGATGATGCGCCCTGTCAAATTTTTGGTGAATGGCAAAGACGATCAAGTTGGATCATTCGAGCAAGTGTACATGAATATTGCGGTGAAACCAAGTGAAATTGAGCCTGACGTCACAACGCACGTGGAACATGCACCGACAAACTTCCTCTCTATCCTTGCTAACTTGACGCCGTTTTCCGATTTCAATCAGGTAAGCCAAGTGTTTATCATCAACTCTCAGACTTACCGACGAGTATGATAGAGTCCTCGTAACATCTACCAGTGTCAGGTACATGTTGACCAGCGGATGTTATTCGCTGAATCTGATTGTTGGTGTTCAGATGGCGAAACAGACCATGGGAACCCCGTCCACCGCTCTCCAACACCGAACGGACAACAAACTTTACCGACTTCAAACAGGACAGACTCCCGTCGTGCGTCCTCGTCTACACGATAGCTATGCCATGGATGCCTTCCCCAATGGGACCAATGCTGTCGTTGCCGTGATTTCGTACACAGGATACGACATGGAAGACGCCATGATCCTTAACAAGTCTGCACACGAACGTGGCTTCGGTTACGGAACCGTCTACAAGTCACAGATCATCGATCTGAAGGATGTGCATGGTGCTTCCAAGTCGAACTCCGCCGTTACCCTTCATTTTGGTCTCGGTTATGATATCATGACTGAAGGCGACCGGCAAAATACATGTATGCAATTTTTGGACCGGGATGGGTTGCCATATGTCGGTACCAAGTTGGATGCGGGAGACCCCGTCGCGGCGTACGTAGATGACACGACTGGGCGCACTAGGTTCGTGAAGTACAAGGGCGATGAACAAGGTATCGTAGACCAGGTCCGGTTACTAGGTATGCGAACCACTGCTTCTTTATTTATAGTACTGACCTCTACTCAAGGCTCAGATACAGGTGATACCGAGCTACAAAAGGTCCATATCACTCTTCGCATCACACGTTCACCCGTGATTGGAGACAAATTTTCCTCCCGTCACGGTCAAAAAGGTGTCTGTTCACAAAAATGGCCAGCGGTTGACATGCCCTTCACGGAAAGCGGGTTGCAACCAGATGTCATCATCAACCCACACGCTTTCCCGAGTCGAATGACAATCGGAATGTTGGTGGAGAGCTTGGCTGGGAAAGCTGGTGCTATGCATGGCCTAGCTCAGGATGCAACCCCATTCGAGTTCGTGCACCCGCCCTAACCTGCCCAACCACCCGCTAATTTGACTCGGTTCAGGTTCTCGGAAGAAGACAGAGCGGTCGATTACTTTGGCGAGCAACTCCTGGCAGCAGGGTACAATTACTACGGAAACGAACCAATGTACTCTGGGATAACTGGCGAGGAATTCGCGGCGGACATTTACATTGGCGTTGTGTATTACCAGCGTCTCCGCCACATGGTTCTCGACAAATTTCAAGTACGAACCACGGGACCGGTCGATGCCCTCACCCGTCAGCCTGTCAAGGTGAGAGTTGACAGTTACTCCAGCTCCTGTCCGTCACGGATCTTCGCATGAACTGACAACGGACGTCGTGCTCAATAGGGTCGCAAACGCGCAGGCGGTATTCGTTTCGGTGAGATGGAACGTGATGCGCTCATCGCACACGGCGCCTCGTTCCTCCTACAAGACCGTCTCATGAACTGTTCCGACTACTCTACTGCATGGGTGTGTCGGACGTGCGGTAGTATCATCTCGCTGGGCTACGACGATACCAGTCTAGGGGAGATATCAACGACCGGCGATATGAAAGCAGCGGGTCCCGGTGGCGAATACTGCAGGGTGTGCCGTGCCAATGCCGAGGTAGAGGACGAACGGGCGCGAAAAACATTGGCTACCGGTCAAAGCTCAGATAGAGATCCAGCACCCGAAGTCGTGGTGGCCATACCTAGGGCACATGTGCTGAGTTCATTGGGAAAGAGGGGCGATATGGATGTGGTGGCCGTCCCATACGTATTTCGCTACCTGTGTGCCGAGTTGGCAGCCATGGGTATTGCGGTTGGGTTAGAGGTTCGATAACCGCTCGTAATGTCGAACTCGCTTACTTCCTGCTGCTTCGATCGGCTTCAATGTAAAAGACTATCGGCGATGGCATTCTAAATGTATATGTTTAAATTAAAACCGACGCGCAGCGGCAAGGAAATAATATGAATGTGACAACAAGGTCAATAGAATAAAGGATAGGACGAAATGGTAGGTATGGCATGGAGAGAAAATCACCGAGAGAAATCCAGAGTCCAAAGACGAGTGAATATTAGTTAGAACTAGGTATCTCAGCGGGAATCCACTGGCTTGCTAGTTAACGAGATGGAGCGAGCTGCATCCGTACCGTCGGGCGAGGTTTCGCCCGGTTTTCCGCTGTGGAAATTAAGTGATAATCTGTGCTGATCTTCAAGTTCATCATCTCCAAGGAATAGTTCGACAACTGCCTTCTCCAACCCACTGACGCCCGAGTCTCGAGGAGGTGGCGGAACAGTAGGGGCTCGCGAACTCGTCACATCCAGGGCAAGCTTGCTACGAGCCAAAAACATATCCACAAGTACCCGGCATTCGGCGGCACTCGTGGCATTTTCGAGCATGGTCCGCATCTCGAGAGCATGTCCAAGGACAGATGGCGCTGATGAATGGGTCTCCGAAGGGAGTGGTGCAACTTTCTGGGGCAGAGGAGAGGGCGCCTTGGAAGATACATGCCGCGGTAGTGTTGGAGTTGACGAGGAACAGGGGGAGGACGGGGATTGTATCGCGGGCATTTGAGTTGCATCGCCACGCGTCGGTATGGTTATGGAGGTAGCTGGAGGAGATAGCAAGGCCTTCGAAGACGCGAGTTTGGCAGGTTGCGAGATATCAATCTCCTTAGCACTCTGAGAAATTACTAGGACACGATGGGCGGTCTTCACGGCAGATTCTTCAGCTCCAGTGGAGAGAGATGAAACGGAAGAGACCGTTGCACCCCCTCCCGCAGACTTTCCATTCCAAACAGGCATCGGGTTTTGAACTGAAGATTGTGCTCGCTGACGGGGGTGGGATGCCGCCTGAATTGCAGAACTGCGCTCTGAAGAAGCTTTCGTGGATGGAGCAGAGGGGGGATAGCGAGGGGGAACAGGACGATTGGCAAGGGGGGAAAGGTTCGTCATGGACTTGCTTGAACCATCCACAGACCCTACGGTCATTTTGCGAGGGGACTTGACAGTATCACTCGCCAAAGTGATTCTGGACATCATCTTCTGTAGCCGATTTGACTTCTTAGGCGTTGGGGAGAGCGGAGAAAACAAATTCTCGCTTGAATTCAACTCTGGAGGACCCTCGGCGAGGAAAGCGATCAGCTCCTTGGTGTTCTTCGAAAACCCTCGTTCCTTGGGGGATACCAACTCTCCCATACCATCGTCATCCGAGCCAGCCAAAATATCTTCCAGTTCGAGCGACTCTCGACTGTACGGAATAGTTCGCCCTCGCGGTGGCCGAGAAGAAGTGTTAAGGTCCAGCTCCTGTGGAGGTATCCTTCTCCTCGATATAGAACCGGTGGACGAGCGCAGATCAGAAAGGATGGAATTTGATTCCGACGGTGTATATCTGTTCAAAGTCATGCCCGACGGTACCGAGGATGGATCTGTCGTTATGGAGGTTGCTCGGACACGGGGAAGGGAGGGGACCGAGTAACTAGAGGCGGTTGCTGCGCTCAGCTGTCGAGGCCGTGAGGTTGGTGGTGGTTTTTGGGTCAAACGTTCGTCTTCGTTGCCAATGACGGAGCCTACACGACGGACGACCTGAGTGGACCCGTTCGCACGCTTGGCTTGCTCTGGGAATGAATGGGAAGAGGACGTGTCGATACCATTAGAGTTTTCAGTCTTTAGAGGCGTATTTTGCCGGCCGTTTGCGCGGGCCTTTTCCTTATTTAACATCTGATGGGCCGGCGGAGTCAACAAGAGATGACAATAGCGATATGGATGCTGTACGTACCTCCATCGTCCGCAATCTGTCTGGGGTTAATGAAACTTTCATGGTCGACCCTGACCTCATCATGTCGTCAAACTCTTGGGAACGAGTGTCCTCCTTGGGAGCGAGGATGAGAGAAGAGAGGGAAAGAAGACAGAACAATAACATACGCTGAATGTAGGCGATATAGGAGACCTGTCACTCCTGCTAGCGAGGGATTGTTTTGTATTTGCACTCGCAAAAGAATCCATTTTTCGATGTCCAGGATCGCTTCCATTGGTGACGAAATCCTGGGAAAGTTTGTTATATAACATTTTGACAGCTCGTGGCCTGTCCTTGTCGAGCGAGGGTCTAGACGAATTTGTAGCTGAAATGGGCGCATTGTTGACGGACTCGGATGACAGGCGAGTACGGGATTGACGAATGGATCCATTGCGGCGGAACATGCCCGAAGCAGCCACGGATATGCTATCGTCGTGTGCAATTGAAACACTTCGCCTGGATCTCGGCATCTTCGAAAGGGCCTCTATTTGGCCATAAACTAGAAAATAAAAATAAGAAGGTCGATTCGGGTCTTGAGGAGTGACCAATGAGGCCTGGACGAACCAGCCATATTTTTAAACAGTCCATAGATGGAGCTATCCTCGCACAGCGCAACGAATAGATCTTGCCCGTTAGCGACGGCTCGACTGCTGTCCCGGGCGACGACGCGACCGACATTGGAAATGATATGTCTGTCAGAAGCAGTCAGCACACCTGCGTGGCACAACGAGTGGGGCACCACTCACTCGCAGATAGACCTGGTGACATTGACAGCGCGTCAGCAAAGAGTCGAGTCCGTAATTGGCTATGTGCTTACTCTATGATGGCAGTCAAATACAAAGAGGCCGGGGCGAGAAGTGTCTGCTTCGGGGGAGAGATGCCCTCTGCGCTCATGAGCTGAAACAAGCGAGTTTCAGCATCCGAATTCTCATCAGTGTCGCTTAGGGTCGAGTACGCTTCGCATTTGAGGCGTAGGAGCTGTGACGAGAGGGTGTTCTATGAGGTGGGAACGCCAGTGGATGTAAGACGCACCTCGAATGCCCATCTGAGGTCGAACGCGCTGTCCTCGGCGGGTGGGTGGCCAGAGGAGCCTGGTGCACTGCCTGTGCGCTCCCAGTATGCCCTGAGTTCGAGTTCAGCCTCTAGCACGGCTTCCTTGCCCAAGGTGGTGGGTAGCACCTTGTGGAGGCCTGCTCTGAGTTGTGTGGTGGTGAGGGCGCGGGCGGCGCTGAGGACTGTGTGGAGGAGCTCGTCGAGAAAGGTGTTGATGGAGTTGAGAGCGTCGGGGGAGAGGTTTGTTGGGCGGACGTCGGATAGGATAACGTCTGCTGAGCGGGATGAGATGTAGTACGGCGGTGTGTCGAACTCCGAGTGGTCAACGGACGAGCCGGACATATCTTTAGCTTGAAGGAGAGCAAAATTGTACGGTCGCGGTCGCGGTCAGAAAAGTCCTTGGAGACCCTCTCAAGTCGGTCAAAATAGACGCCGAAGCTGAGTCGCTATCAATTCAGTTCCTAGCTAAGCGGCCCACCTACAACCCCGAAAATTACCAGTGAAACAAACGTCCGATCACAGGATCAACATCCCTTCAACTACCTCTTCCTCACCCACGCCTGTCGGCTGCCCTTCCTGAACTATTCTACTATCATCTAGTATAACCTTTTCCTCCGTCCCAGGGCCTGGAACCGCCGCGTCCACAGATGCCACGCTCGCGTTGGTGTTGCCAGACTTTACGGCACCTCCACTTCCCCACAGTGTCAGTCCTCGCAAGGCGTCTGTCACCAGCTCAGAGTCAAGGTCATCCAGTGGTGGATTCTTTGCAGGATACGACGAGAGCGCCATCAAAAAGTCATAGTCGTCCCGTCGAGGGTCCGTGCCATCCGTGTCGTAGTCAATCATCTGGCGTGTTAGACATCCGCGCATCGGCGCGTTCTGCTTTCTTGTCCCGAGATCAACTGGGCTCCATATATTCCACAGAACCTAAATTCGCAGCATCGTGTGAGATCTTCAACGCCATGATCCCAAAAGAGTGATGCCTACCCATGGCCCCACGATCGCGTGTCTATCCGAGGGTATCCGGCACTTAAACACACGTCTCGGTATCACACGGTGAGACGGAAGGTAGTGTGGTGGCGGGCCCAATCGAGCCGGAATAGCAGGAATGATTGGTTGGCACGTCGGTTTGTGTATCAACGGCTTCCTCTGCTCCGCCTTTTGGTGTTCGACCTCGTGTTGCATCACTTGGACGGGCTTGTCAAACTGTTCGTCACAACCTGGGAATGGCCGACGTCAACGGACTGCAAATCAGTGGCCAGATAAAGTCTGTTCACCTGCAAAAGGACATGGCAGAGGTCTTATCGTGTGTCTTTCAAGGTGTACGTCACGTTCCCGTTCGTCACCAAGTTGCCTTTGACACTTTACCCATTGACATAGAAACGCGCCCTTGAATACGGGAATATGAACCGAGTCCGAGCCATTCTCATACGTAAACAATCTCGTACCTTCAACTCTTCCTCACGTGCGTGATTTTTTAGGTGGCTAAGCAGATGGGTCGCACAGTTTAAGATGGCACCGCAATTCGACCACCGGCACCGTCGCTCTAATAACCGTGACTTGGATTCTTCAATCAATAGTTGCTCAAATCGACTATATCGAACTGTAAATAGGATGAGCTAGGAATCAGCGGAAGCGGGGAACGCTCTCATACTCTCTTCATCGTCTCCGACGCCATCAAAATCATCCGAGTTTACACTCTCTCCACTCACGCGCCCCCTCAGTTTTGCCTTTCTTACATAGAGTGGCGCCGGCGGAATGAGTACGTATGCTACTTTTCTTCGTTTGCTGACACGTGGTGGCGTCACTATTTGCGTGTCATTTTCTATCTCGTCGACATCCATAGAGTGTCGCTTGAAGGATGCCCCGCTTTCGTCTTCGTCAACAATGATTTCAATGTCCGTTTCGGGTGGCTTGCTTGCTGCTGGTGAAACAGGCGGGGAAGGCAAGAAGAGTGGCAACTTGCCATCCGGCAGGTGCGCGCTTGCTTCGCGTGGGGGCGGTTCGAAACTTGGTAATATTGGCTCCGCATTGGCTGGTAGAGGATACAAAAGCTCTGGCTCCATCTTCTCTTCAAGTTCGGCGGCAAATGATAAAGGAGGACTGTGCATAGGGACATCCGCGTTCTGGCCGTCCGCCGCGGCGTCGATGGGTGATTCCTCCAATGAGAGACTTTCCAATAGAGGAGTGCGGATGGTCCTAGTAACAACAGAAACAGGTTGTGATGTTGTTGTGCAAGCGGTGGTCCGGTTCGAGAAAGTGGGTTCCTGACCATTTTCGTTTACGGATTCGTCCGAATCATCCATTGTGAGGTCGATCATGATTGGTCCATCGATAACGGCATCCTGTCTTTGCTCCTCCTTCAACTCGCTTTGCGAGGTAGCACGTTGTGGCTCGTCCGGCACACCTGGTCTTGCCAAGGGTGTTAAGGAGAGGTTTACATTAACAAAAGGGGACACCGGAGGACCTGCCGGTCGTTTTGGGGAAGCCGCGCGAGAGGATGATTCTGGGACGGTGACTTCAGATGGCAAGTTACCCTCAGGCTGGTCAGTTTCATCCGTTGGTCCGCCTCCGCCTCCTTCATGAGGATGTGGAACTATCTTCCCAAGCGAGCGCAAGATATCCCTCGCCAATGTCGCTTTATTTGCGTCTTTAGGCGTTCGCACATTAGCTCCAGCCTGTGGCATATCCCGTTTAGGCGTCACAGGCATTGTCTGTGTCGGAGTGACATTCTCGGAGGGTCTTGTGGGAGTATCCGCTACTTGTGCAGAAAACGCTGACCAGGTTGCCTGTGCTGCGTAATATTGCAGTTGTGCAGCATATTGTGTTTGCCCTTCAAAAGCACTCGGTTTAGCCGGCTGCTCAGCCACTGGCGTTGCATGTACAAGGGAAATCACGGCCGGAGGTACATGTGTGCTAACCGCCGTCACATTTGGGGTAGGAATTGGTGGCCCTTGTTGCTGAAGTGCACTTGGCATTGGCGGAGCATCGGCGTTAGACCCTGATTGGCGGGCGTGCGCCATGAGCGATTGCAATAGACCGGGAGGGAGAGATTTAATGGCATTCTCGATCCATTCTTCACTTATGCCAGCTGCTCTCGCTTGAATCCAGACAGTTTTGAGATGTGAAAGGTCACGCTATCGGTAGAATGTAAGAAAGCATTGAGCTCCAAAGAAAGTACCAACCTGAGCCGCTGCCTGGAAGAGCTTAGTAAAGCGATTTTGTGGCTCGCTTGTTCGTGTTTGCTCTTGCACGTTAGTGGGCTGAGGTGGAGATTTGTGTGAGATTCAAAGGAAAGGGAGTAGATCACGAACCTGCGAGAGCTTGGGATGATCGGTTGATTGCGAAGGAGCGTGTAGATTCGTCTCAGCCAACTGAAGAGGTCGCTGAGATGAAGATTGGGCCTGAGATTGCTGGACCAGGGATTGCCGTTGGTGTGATGCTTGAGAGGGCTGAGGTTGCACAGGTTGCGGTGGTTGCTGTTGGTATGATGTTTGGGGGGGCTGAGATTGTTGTTGAAGTTGCGGCTGCGAGGGTCGCTGAGGAGGTTGTTGATGTAGTGTTTGAGGGGGCTGAGGACGCTGTCGGGGCTGAGGCTGAGGCTGCAGAGGAGGCTGCGTGGGTCGCTGAGGTGGCTGTTGGTGTATCTGAGCGGAATGAGGATGGTGTTGAGGCTGCAGCGGAGGTTGCGAGGGCTGCTGAAATTGATGGCGTGGTTGGAGAAATTCAGTCGACTGCGGGTGTGATTGGATAGGGAGGGGCTGGCTAGAGGGGGTCGCCGCTACTAAGGATACACCCTGATGTGGCATTTGCACCTGAGAGGTGGAAGTAAGGGGTGGTGGGTTCTGTGATTGGTTATGGGTGGTAACCACGGGCTGGGACACGAGGGAGGATGTCGGAAAACTTGTTTGATGGGACGCTAGATTGGAGGAGCCAGTGCTCGAGCTACCTTGAGCGGGTGCTGTTCTAGCCCACCCCGCTGATGTAACATAATATCCTGCGGCTTTGCAATAATTATCAGCGAACTCCCAAACCCTTGTGGCATTCAGCGAACTCACGAAACATGGGATTCACAGTCGACAAGACGATTGGTTGAGGTGGATAACTACTCCAGGACTGTGTGGGTTGCTGAACCTGCCTTGGCTGATAGCCCGTTTGAGATGCTGGGGTGCTGCCTATGACAGGCACATTTTGTGCAGTACGCCGACCCGTCTGTCCCGAGTCAGCAGGGGGCCGGGAAAGTGGCGGTGCAGTGTGCTGAAAGGGCTGGCGAACTGCATTGGATGGCATGGATGGCACGTAGCGACGAAAGTTGTCCGAGTAGTATTGTTGAGTTTGGCTCGGAACACTCCATTGATGCTGGCTGTATGGTACAATTTGAGGAGGGTAGGAATTGGTCGTGGGCGCAGGCGCAGAATACTGGAACGAGATGGAGCGATATAAGTGAACGAAGAGCAAGGGAAACGCACAGAAAGAGAAGACCGTGATTCTGGCACTTCCACTAAAGTCGCGGTTGTCGGCAATACGACATTGTCGGTTGGGACGTTGGGGGAAAGCTGGACCATTTCGGGACTGTGGGCATGGGAAGGACCGCTCGAGGCCGACAATAAGGAAATACCTACATTACCTGTTGGCTTTTTAAACGGGCCAACTCCTCTCTGGTGTGCCACTGAATTCAGATCCATCGCGCGCGAGGAGGGGGAAGTGAGACTCACTCCGCATCGCGTCCATCCCTTGCGCGTTTCTCGAGCTGGTCGACGAGAAACCTCTGGTGGGCAGCCTCGTTGTTCATCTCGACCTTCCGGACCATTTCTTTGACTTGCTGGATCTGCTGCAAGTTGGCTTGGTATGCCTCTCGGCTGATCATGTCCGTGGCTTTGTTCATCGACGTGATGGCCAACTGCTTCCTTGAATCGTTGGAGGAAGAACCTCCATCGCCACTGTCCATGACCGTTGCTGTCTTAAACAGTAATACAAACCCGACCGCGCCCCTACTTATGAGCCATGTCACGCGTCTGTGTCACACTTTCCCACCGCCACTATGCTTCGCGTTCCCGTCGCGTCTCGTCGGCTGGTCCGTGTATTTACCACGGAGGCCTCGTTCCCCAGTGCTGTATCACCGTACCGTGTGTTCGATCGCACCGCCAAACAGACTCAGAAGGATCGCGCAGCCAACAGAAACGGGGGAGAACGGAGTAGAGTTGTAGACTATGTCCGAAACGAAGTTGCAGACAGGATGATGGAACGCTTGCTGGTATCGTATCCGTACTACGGCTTGTTTGCAAAGAAACGGGTTAACTATAAGCCCGTCAACCAGGACATCAAGAGGAAGTTTGATACCATCGTCGATCTCGGTGCTGGCGCTGGGCATTTCTCCAAGTTACTGGAGCCCGACAAAGCCCGCAAGGTTATGATGATAGATTCGAGCGGTTCGTGTCACAAATGGCATGTGGTCTGTACCTGACCTTGTGTTGTCACAGAACAGATGCTTAACAGGGACTCAGACAGCGAGTTTGCAGGTACATCGTGGAGTCGCCATGTTTATAATTACTAATTTGAAAGTCCAGTCCAGTTGGAACGGGTCAAGGGAGACGAAGAAAATTTACTTGAGATACTACCGCGGAATTCCAGCGAAGCAATTGTCTCTTGTCTCAGTCTCCATTGGGTTAATGATCTACCAGGTGTGCCGGTAGGGTTGTGTACTCGACCGTTCTCAACGTTTTCTTTCCCGCTCTCGTGTACAGGCGTCCTCGTTCAGATCAAAGAAGCTTTAAAGCCTGACGGCTTGTTTCTAGCTGCAATGTTTGGTGGCGACACACTCTTTGAACTAAGATCAGCCCTTCAACTTGCAGAAGTTGACCGCCAGGGGGGGATATCTCCGCACGTATCACCCATGACAGGTTCAAAAGCAGTTCTTCCTACCACTATCAATTATGACCTACCTATACAGATACCAAGGATATTTCAAATCTTCTCAGTCGTGCTGGATTTACATTGCTCACGGTTGACACAGATGAAGTACGCGTTGGCTACCCTTCGTTGTGGGAGCTTATTGAGGATCTGAGAGATATGGGAGAGGGAAACGCAGTCTTGGGAAGGTCCGTATTGAGTCTAGTTCGGTTTTGTTGGCCTTCTACAAATCCGGGGAATGTCAATCAGGCGGCATTTCATGCATCGAGATACCCTGGCCGCAGCTTCCGCCATTTATCGAGGTAATGTTGAACAGTCCCTTCGATTCTTGAATGCATATCAATTTGTTCACCTGCAGAGCTGCATGGCAACGAAGACGGATCGGTTCCGGCAACGTTCCAAGTGATATACATGGTATTTACTAATTCTATGACCGACTCCCTTGCTCCTGGCTTATTGTTTCTTGTATCAAGATTGGATGGAAACCTTCACCAACTCAGCCTAAACCTCTCGAACGTGGTTCCGCGCAGACTAGGCTCCAGGATGTTCTCTTCTGAGCTCAGTCAGGGGTGCATGGACTCTTTACTAACAACTTGATATGAATATTACTATACCATGATATACATCGTATGCCGTGTGCGTTCGGTGTCTGATCTCACTCAGCGGTATCCCAGGTACTTTTATTTGGCTGAATTGATTCCTTCCCCTGCCGCATCCAGAGATTGCAAGACTATCAATGTTGCCAGTCTCATTGATTTTATCCATGGCTTTCAGGCTCTAAAATTACATTGTACATTAGTGCTGGAGACAGTGATAACCCGCCAGAGAGGTCCTGGTAGGTAACGAGCAATTACGGCTCCATGTTGGCCATGCCAACATCAAAGCACTGGGAAAGCTGAATCAAAAATCGCCCTCGCCGCTGTAGTCAATGGTTCCGTAACTTTGCCCGCCTTCCCTGAAGAAAAAGATTTTGAGGCAATGGGCGATGGGCACTAAGCGAGTACATGCTTCAAGAACTGCTTGAGGTCTTCGAGTGTTCGTTCGCATGCCTCGTGCCCAACTGATCTGTACGATCTGAAACTTAAACCCGCCGCACCCAGTTTGCCCTCGTCTGGCGAGTAGCCGCTCGGGGGAACCAGCATCGGGAGTGTCAGATTCTCGAGAGCGGGTAGACCCAGGTCATTTGTGAGCATTCTGCTCGTTTTCTGGCCTATATTATAGGGCACGACGGTATCGGCAGTGCCGTGACACATGAATACCGGTGTCGTGATTAGGTGGGGGGAGACCATCTGAGAAAACTCGTCAGCACTTGTTCGTATGTGGAGGCGAGTGAAGACAACTTTTGGAAACGCATCCTGCAGTGGCATCCAGCCACTAAGCACGGCCACCCCGCCGAGCTTCCAACCATATTTTCCTCCGAATAATCCATCCTCCCTTCGGGCCGTCAGTCCTGCCAAAAGCGACATAGATCCGCCTTGACTAAATCCGCCGACAACGATGCGTTCAGCTGGTATACCAGCATTGATCTCGTCCTGGATATACTTGTCGATGGTGCGGGCAGACTCGAGCATTCCATCACGATCTTCACGCTTGTCCGCCAAGTCCCACGAGGGCAGATCGAACCAACCGGGCATCACAAAACCACGATTGGCACTGATGCTGCGGCTTGGAGCATTGGGGAGCAACCACTTGACGTGGGGTAGCTCGTCTTTGATCATTTTTACGATCCCCAGCCAACCACTGCCGCTATCGCCAAGGCCCTAACAAGCGAGAATGAACACGAGCAACGCTGGAGAGCGAAACGAGGAAGTGAATGGAAAAGACGGCATACATGCAAGAAGATGACGGTTGCAGTGTGCTTCGTGGACGGCTTGACGACCTCGAAGGGTCCCTTGAGGGAAGGAATGACTCTAGTGGCCATGACTAGTAGCGACTCAGGGGAATAGTTGGGTTGTGGGTAGAATAGCGAGAGAAAGGTGAAAGGGAAATAACGGCTGCAAGGAGGAGGTGGCCCTTATGCATGCCGTCCCGCCGACGGCTTTCACAAACTTCTCGGCCTAAACCGGACCGCCGGCTGTTCCAACTTGCCAAATCCCATGGACACACTGGCACATCCACCAACCAATGTTGCCAGTCAGCTAAATCAACCACAGGAAGGAGAGTCATCGAACCATCAGGGCCTCTCCAAGAAGGCGCAAAAGCGTGCCGCAAGGGCCGCGAGGGTTCGCGAACTTAAGCTTGAACGGCGCACGCGCGAAAAGGAGGCAAAGAAGCAGAGACGCCGCGAACGAACCCTGGCCATCGCGAACGGTGAGCTAGAGGGAATCAGCTCTCGAAAAAGACGCAGAACTGCAGAACCCGAAATATTTAACGCCAGAGTCGTCGTCGATCTGAGTTTCGACGAGCTGATGTCAGACAAGGTGGGTGTCTCACTTTGCTCTTGTCTCATCCCCGAGGTGATTCGTCCGAGGATAGGAGATTAATTCTCTTACTTCTCAATTGGCCTATACCTACAGCGCTAACAGACATGCCGCGCATGCATTCTCGGCACTATTATTCACATCGCTTCATGGCAGAACCAAACAAAGACTGGATGCCATGAATGACGCCAGCTACAGGAGGTGGTCACGGACAGAGTGGTGGGAGGAGGGCTATGATAACCTGTGGACAAAAACCGGACAACCCCCTCGATCATCCACTGAGGAAATGAATACGCAAGGCGGCACAGCAGCCGATCCCAAGAATATCGTTTATCTAACAGCCGACTCATCGGAAGAGTTACTGGAGCTCAATGAAAAAGAGGTCTATGTCATCGGTGGGATATGTGATCACAACCGTTACAAGGCCAGTATGCAAACAGTTCGACGCGTACCCATTGCAATCTAAGCGGAGGGTGTTACAGAATCTATGCTTAAACAAGGCGATCGGCTCGCGAATTCGCCATGCCCGTCTCCCAATCGGCCGTTACATCTCACTCGCCACACGCAAAGTACTTACCGTCAACCAGGTTCGTTTCCCGATTTACGAATGCGGGATTCGTAGTATCGCATGGAGTCAGGTCGGATGAAATATCCGAACCTGAGTCTCAAACAGGGGTGTTATACAACCCCCTTCCACGCTCTGGTGATCCTTCTGACACCGTGTCTAATATCACCCTGCTCGTGTCGACAGGTCTTCGAAATCCTCTTGAAATGGGTTGAAACTCGCAACTGGGAGGAGTCATTCTGGGCTGTTATTCCAAAAAGGAAGTTTCAGGGTGGACTCCAGGGTGGAGGAGCGAAAGACACGACGATAATGCCAGGGCAGGATGATGGAGGGCGTGGAGACGAAACTGATGACGAGGAGACGGAGCACAAAATAGAAGGTGGTGAGGTTTCAGGGGAAGAGGAGGATCTGGTCCTATAACTTGTTTAACTAGTTGCCCGCCACTGCAAACTAGCATAGACTCATCACGGAGTTCACGACAAAGACGGTCAATGCGTGCCCCATGGCTGAGTTGGTTACAGCGTCCGACTGTTAAAAGACCATCGGAAGGTCGTGAGTTCGAGCCTCACTGGGGCAGCGTGTATTTTTCTTTCGCGTCTCGAGAAGCTTACGAATCCATCGCCTGGTGCGTGAAAATACGCATCATAAATCTTGAGCTCGTCTAGATTCTTCTCGCGTGATTTGGCGACAAGCAGAGTGAGTTTGTGCTAGTAGTAGTATAGAGACTAATGTACGGCGTCTCAATGCCGTTCCACAGGGTGGATAAGACAACACGGGGGTACAGATACTGTACACACACGATGGTGTACATGAACAGGCCCCGCTCCCACCCTATCAACTCCAATCCGTAGTTTATCCTATATCCCCATCTTTCGTACCAGGATCTGGAGGTACCGGGGATGTCGATTGTGTGACTGTCATGCCCAACGGCCGAAACATCACTTTCATCCGCTTAGGTGGGTCATCTCCCGGTTTCATCGCCGCACCTCGACCACTGACTGGTTCATCCCTTCTCTGCGTACCCAGATCGGCACGCTTGGGTTTACTGGCGAGACGTTCTAATAGTTCGTCTTCGTCGTCGTGTTCTCTCCGCCGTTTTTCGGACAGTCGCATAGGGGGTAATTTGGAATTCGGCTTCGTGGATGGTTCACCTATCGAGGGTGACGAAGGGCTGCCTTTCTGGCGCAAGAGTGATTCTAGAAGGTTGTCATCCTCTTCGTGGGATCGTCGTCGGGGAATAGAGGATGGTCGGAGAATTTGGCGATGTGCTAGTCGTGGGCTCGGCGGAACATCTATGGAAGGAGACAGTGGTGTGGACGTAGAGGAGGCTTTTGAAAGTGTAACAGGAGAGGATGTTGCTGGAGGGGGACTAGGTCCGATTTCCTCCTCCTCCTCTTCACCGTAATCCAGGAGAGATGGTAGGGGGAGTGTACGAGGTAGAACAAGACCTTGTGGCCGTGGAAGTTTGGAAGGGGGAATAGTGGGCCGTCGTCTGCGCTGGATCGCGCCAAGTGGGGAGCCCGTACGGGCCAAGCTGATGAACGGAGGTGCTGCGTCACCTTCTTCGTCGTCACCGTTGAAGTACTCTTCCTCCTCAACGTCAAAACTACGGTCTGAACGACGCGGGTCGGTAGTATTTCTGCGGCAAATTAGTAAACTTGTGCTCCGGGGCCCACTCTGGACATACCGATCATTCTTGGTCTCTTCCTTCGGCGGAGGCTCGACGTTGATCTCCCAACGACGAATAAAAGCAGAGAAACGTGGTCCACCCAGTCTTGTTTCGCTGAGTTTACGGACCATGTCTCTATGACCTGTCATGCAGTGATTGATTAGATCTTTCATGTTCTCCTGCAAGAGTGGAGTGAGCATGGATGTAGAATAGTAACTATTGTGTTTACCCGTCGCATATGCTCAAAGAACTCTTGACATGATGCACTCAGGAGGCTGTCTCGGTGTGACTCCTGCAGGGTGAGTTCCAGGATAGGCTTAAAAACATCCAGTTTCGTAAGGTGGGCGAGGAAGTTTTTGTTGTTGAGCTTGAGGCATATGCGGAAAAACCTGAATGCAGCTAGAATCAAGACAGGGCTAAGTCATCAGATCGTAGAATGCCACGGAAGAAGCGACGCAGACCTAGTCGAAGGTGTTTATCTCGAGCGCCAAGTAATGTAGCCACGCGAGCGGATATATTCGATGAAAGCATATAGAAGTGGCTTCGAAAAGCATGCTGTTGGGCGAAATTGCAAAGTAAATCGGATAAGTATAGGAAAAGATTAGTTTTCTCTCGCGAGAGCTGCAAAGCTGGATCTGCAATAATTATTTTTGATTCGTGTGCCTGGTGTTCGAAAAATTATTGCGTACCTGCTTGTTTCCTGAAATCTGGTATATCACTATATGGTCTGAATAGGACGTCTAAACAATTCTTGTAGAAGTAGTCTAGAAACCTCTCAGTTCCCGGATCATCTTTCGGTCGAGCCAAAATTTTGGCATTGATTGCAGCCTAAGTTAGAACGTCAGTGAAATATGGTGGCTCTAGAAGAAATACTTGCAGGTGTAGCACCAGGGCCACCAATGGTTTGTGAAACATCCAATAGGGCTTTCAATGCATCACCAATCTGGCATTGTACTGCCAGGTCTCGACTCTGGACCATGACTCGACACATTAGTTTCAACAGTGTCTCTGCCTTGTCAACTCCTAATCGACCAGTCTCTTTCTCCCTTTCGAGAGCAGCCGCCTGTTTGCATACATGTCCACGAACGCCGTGCAGATCGTGGTCAAGCAAAATAGCCATGATTTCGCCTGCGGAGCTAACCACATTCTTCGATGTCTCCTCCTTTTCGGGCAACGAAAATGCCCACTGGACAGCAAACAAAATCCCTCGGTCAACTAATGTCCTGAAAAGTGTCAATCGTGCAGGGAGCTGAACGTTCTTGCCCATCGCGCAGAGCTGTTGAACGAGGGAAACGACCTCGCGACGGAATGCAATGTCGCTCGCAGTGAGGTTACCTGCAGGGCCGAACGAAAACTGCGTAGCCGTCCGCGCTTCTTGTCCGTTTGGAATCTTTTCCAGAGGTTTCTTTCTTGGGCCCTTCGATTCGTCCTCCTCGCCTTCTTCGCCCTCCGATCCTGTCCTGGGACCTGCAAGAACCTCCTCGCTCACATACAACCTGACTATGTCGTGAAGAAAGATAGGATCACTTTGGATGTGATTGATTATGTCGATTTGGTTGAAGATGATGCAAGAGTTCAAAACGTTGAATGTTGAATCATCGAGCGCACGTGCAAGTACGACGTCCTTAAGGAACTGGAGGCGGTAGGTACGGTGAACCTTCTTCCGGATAAGATCCTCCCGTATTGGGATAGGTTGGTGGAAGTGTGTGTTGACATGAAGAAATTCACGGTAGTTGGCTTTGTGGGTGGGAAACTCCGGGTCATCTGCGTCGCCAAGTCAAGATCACACAAAAAACAAGTAGGGTATAGCGCACACTCCAGCATTCCAACCACTCCAAAGAAGATGTCGTCATCCAGTATATGCTCGTAAATTCCATGGTCGTTCATCGTTACTGGGATGATGTTAAAGGCGCCTGACAGAACCAAGCGTGCACTTACGAATGGTTTGCATAAGACTACACAAGGCATGAAGGTTATCAAGGCTCTCGAGATCTTCTGCCATGTTTAAGACATCAATGAGGGCCTTGATGTAGTGCTATCGCCTTGGTCAGCATGGGGGCTCAAGAGCGAGGAACACAAATCATTCTAGACGACTCACCTCGCGCTGTATGTACTCGCATATCTTTTCCTTGACTGCTTGACCCCGAGAGAGTGCTTTAATCGCACTTTCGATATCCTGTATATTGCCGAGCTGAGGAGTCGGCAGATGACCAGTGCGTATGATGTTGACAGTTGTAGCAGAGTGCTCGCCACCTGGAGACGATGAGCCAATTCCCTGATCTTCTGGGTGATATTCGGACGAGATACAAGTAGATCAGCTCAGTGAAGATAAACGGAACGATGGGTGGGCTCAGGGCGAAATGATGCTAACCTCCGGAGTTCAAGTGACGCTGGACCTCTATGATGAAGTTCCACACCTCTGCACAACCCTCTGCGTCCTGAAAGCTTAAAGCATAGTCGGCTCCATTGGGCTCCGTCCATACTATTAGGCTCTCTGTAGGTCGTGCGAGTAGACAGATGAATAAATTGCAAGATCTCCATGTAGATGGGGCACACCTTGTTGCCGCTGGTACACGTCATTGGAGCGTATGGCAGTTGAGAGGATGATTTTATTGAAATCCAGCTCGGAACGTGCGACGAGGTACGCTTGGTTGGCGTCGTCGAGCTGGCCAGCGCAGTACGCAGTGCCTTGGTCGACCCATCGAGAACCAACGAGTTCATAAACCTTTGAAGACGGTGACAAGCGTCGGTCAGAGCAGGTCCTTGATGAGGTCATTCAAGGCGGGGATGCAAATGAACAGGAGGGACGTGTAGGCATTTTGAATGAAAGGAGGGGGAGTTACACCGGCGAGTTTAACACGTTGCGGGTATGACGTCTTTGCCGTCATGAATATGCGGGGCCGATATTGGCCCAAAAGCACGAGCGAGATGAGAAGGGGGAAAGAAGCTCACCTTGACACGTTTTAGCTCTAATGAGGACTCGGGTGACTGCTGTTGTGAATCTTGCTGGATGGCTGCTGGGTCGACGGCCTCGACCATCTGGATGTGGTCTTGCTTGACATGGTCTGCAACGTGGTCGATGTCGCCAAAGATGTGGTTATGGGAGTGTTGGAGTGCCATATGAGCGGCAGGGTCTTCCAAGGCGGTGTCAGACTGCGCGAGACAGGCGAGGTCGAGGTCTAGTGCTACGTGATGGTCGTGTGCGGTCAAGATGGCGTGGTGTGAGGGTGATAAGAGGTCATGGTCGAGGATGTCGGCGCCGGTGTCGCAATGGGACGTGAGAGAAGAAGATGGCTCAGTGTCCACGCCGCTCATGACAGCCTAGACGGCGGTTTCTGCGCAACTTTCGACCGCCAAAATCCCACCCGGCCTGAGTTTCTTCAAGGTCCCAAAAGTCGCGTCGTCGTTTCTTTCAACGTCGGTGACCCGTGAGAAACGGTGGGCGGTCACTTATCCTTGAATTATGTAATCATCACTAAAATTTAACCCGGTGACGTTCGTTCTCTTCACCCCCAATGATCATGTCTAGGTCAGCGACAATGCTCACCGTCGCCGGTGTCGCCGTCGGCAGTCTCGTTGCCTACGCTTTGTATTTTGATTACAAGCGGAGAACGGACGTCAACTTCCGCAAACGCCTCCGTACGTGTCTTTCTTTCTCTGCGAGCACGGGACCAACCAGTTTGGGTCCAGGCAAGGAGAAAAAGCGTGCTGAAAAGAGTCAAACGCCTTCGGAAGCATCAGCAAGCACTGGCGGTGTCGATCCAAATGAGCTCGTCAGCGCCTTGGAGAAAATCCGGGGCGAGGAGGTCCCCACCGATCATGACCAGAAGCACCAGTACTTTATGACCCAGGTCAACATGGGAGAGACGCTGAGCGTGAAGGGTCCGTCGAGCCATACTCTTCCAGGAGGCTGTTGATCGTTTACGCGTCAATAGGACCCGCTTTCTACATGCCCGCCGCACTGTGTTTCTACCGTGCGATCAGGGTGTATCCTTCACCACTCGAACTGATAATGGTCTACGAAAAAAGTCTTTCCCCGTCTGTATTCCAGGTCAGTTACCATCGGTTGTGCTGTCCTTCCGCTAAGTATTCCCGCACCAGCTCGTAATGCAACTCGTTAACTTGGACGTGAGTTCATCTCCTTCCTCCGAGGAGAACGTGGCTACTGCTCCCGTTCCTGATGAGGATGACGAATTGAGCACCTCGGCCCCACCCTCCGAAGCGTCTTCTCAGGAGTGGGACAAGGTCACAGACCCAGGCACCCAGACACCTGCGGAATGACTATGAGCCATCTTACACACGACTTTGAACGTGCAATGCATGCTGTTGTACGCTGTGTAGTTGCCATTGATCGTGTACCTCCTCCCCCTCACTATCGCCCCTTAAACCTCTCCTATTCCCTGTCGATGCATTGATCTGATATGAATATTTTCTTTCTCTCTTTTTCCGGTGCATGGCTCCTTGAATACGCCCGAACACACCCTCTACTCGAATGATCGTGCTTGTAGGTGAAGACTCGCGCCGAAGGTATGCCTTCATAACCAACAAAGAAGGGATATAAGCTAAATGATGAGAAATAGGTTACTATGATTTCTTCCCCCGCAAAGAGATGAATGTTGCCGTACAAAACATCGACGTTTCTCAGGTGGCTGATGCGCAGTCCGCGGGTCCAACGATGCGCAAGAAAATTGTAGTTTGCACAAAAGATCTCGAACCGGGTGACCTTATTTACAAGGTAAGTGCCTCTCACATCATACCACTGCTTGTGCTCACTGTTTTGCACAGGAGGAAGCCATCGCCACGGCTCTTGACGCAGATCTTCAAGGCAAGGGAACTCACTGCAGTTACTGTCTGCGTTCCATCGAGGGAGATACGATAGTCCGTCCTGACTCCGACCGCTTCAACTCTGTTTACTGCTCCCAGGATTGTCATGACAAGGCCAAGGCCTACTCCCAAGGCATTCTTTTCACGCTTGAGCCACCCTTGCCCCAACATCTGATCCCAGAACCTACCGACTTTCCCAAGGACGAGAGAGATCATGTCCAGGCTGCATTTGCGGAATACATACGAAAGAGTGGCAAGGCTACACCCGAGCTGATGGCCCGTGTCATTGCACGCCAAGTCTCCATCGAGACAGCGCAAATGCTGACATCCATGGGACACTCACCGTTGATTAACCCGAATGTGGTATTGACGGACGGTGGTGACTATTCATTCAATGACCATTTGGAGCGACTGCGGTACCTCGACGTGGCCTCCCCTGACGAGGTCGGCAAGCTGTTCAAAGCCGTATTGCAGTTTGCGATCCCGGGATTGGAACATCTCGCGTCCGAGGAACGACTTTCTGTCTACCTTGGCATGATGGCATACAACGCGTTTGGGGTCTGTTTTGAAGGCGGAAGGGATGACAAGGTAAATACTCAGGCTCATCGGCTATAAACACGTGTTGATGAATGCGTGTGTACGACACGTGCAGCCCACACCAACAGCGAGACCCGAAGATGTGGAGAGGACGCGAACCCCATACGGTACTCAAAAACAAGTTGGAGCTGGGTTCTACCTACTATCATCCTATGTGCGTATTTGCGCGTCTATGTGGAGTTGCTATCGACATGTTCTATCATGCAGCTCACCCATTCGTGCGACCCATCCGCTCGGCCATTTTTCAATGGCACATCTGAACTTCATCTTCTCGCCAACCGTGCTCTCAAGGCAGGGGACCAGGTTACTGTTGCGTACGTCGATGTCATTCAACATGACGACGAGAGTATACAAGATTGCCGCCGCCGGAGACGAATGGAACTTGCTCGAGGATGGGGATTCGCCTGTTCCTGCTCTCGCTGTGCCTCGGAAGCGAGCCCCGGCGATGAGGGCGACAGTCAACCCAAGGATAAGTCCAAAGTGTCCGAGGTGGTATCAAGACTCGAGGGCGTACTTTAGAAGATCAGGAAGATCCTCGACATCATCAACATTTCGGACTCCAACTCAGCAATGCGATCTATACAGATAGAGATTGATTCACAGAACTTTTTAATGACTGCATTATCTGTTTCATCCACTCGTCTCATCAACGTTTCGACCATTATTATGCTTGCAGCCAAAGTTACTTCTTTTTGCATCATACTCTAGCTTTCGTGTCAAGTTCGCATAACCACAATACACTCCTAGCTCACATTTTGCGTACCGTGATTGGACTTTAAACGATATTAGAGGACCCTGTTGGGACACGTTAACGTCGTCAGGTTTCCACCGCGACCATTCGGATCAGCCAAGTCATCAGGCACACCTACAGCGAACAGTACTTGAGCCACCATCCTCCGCAAGTAGCCAACTGCGGCTCGCATCGTTTGATCGTCTATACAGTGACTTGTCACCGTTATGCAGCGCCCAAGCACCACTAGCACGCGGTCATCGACGTCAGCTGCTGCTAGTTCGGACAAACCTGCAGATTATGTGTACTTCGAGCGCAGCTCAGCTGGCTTCTCCGATGATGCCATTCCCCGAGCCAAAGCCGCACAACTGAAACTCGAGCACTTCTACAAGGTTGCCGTAGATGCTGCAATCGAACGAAACTCTAGGTACGTACTGTTACGGTCAACGTGAACAAATTATCGATCGCGACTCGCAAGGCGTGTAGAGTTGGAGAGAAAGCTTCAGGCAGATATCATGATGTCGGACGAGAGGAAGATTCGTCATCTACAACAACTAGGAAAGAGAGAATCGACGTTCCTCCGCCTTCGGCGTACACGTCTGGGCCTGGACGATTTCAGGACGGTCAAAGTCATTGGGAAAGGTGCATTCGGTGAAGTCCGTTCCGGTCTCCTATGAATCCTCATCTTGATGCCTCGATCTGATCCTGTATGCAACCTAGGTTCGCCTCGTTCAGAAACTGGATACAGGCAAGATATACGCGATGAAAACCCTCAAGAAGGAGGAAATGTTGAAGAAAGACCAGGTGCGTGGAATGGAATGGCCAGTCGTGGTGCATGATCTGAGCCGTCGCTTGGCTTCACAGCTGGCTCATGTCCGCGCTGAGCGCGATGTTCTCGCGGAATCTAATTCTGCTTGGGTTGTGCAGTTGTTTTATTCTTTCCAGGATGCTCAGACGCTGTACTTGATCATGGAATTTCTTCCCGGCGGGGATCTCATGACCATGCTCATCAAGTATGACACCTTCTCAGAAGATGTTACTCGTTTCTACATGGCGCAATGTGCCCTCGCCATCGAGGCAGTCCATAAACTAGGGTTTATTCACAGGTTAGAATTTTTTCTTCTCTCCTGGTCCAGTTTGCTCAGCCGTACGCGTTCTCTCAGAGACATCAAGCCGGACAATATATTAATAGATAAAGACGGCCACATCAAACTCTCCGATTTTGGTCTTTCAACGGGCTTCCACAAACAACACGACTCCAGTTACTATCAGAGGCTATTAGATTCCGCAAACAACCCTCAGTCATCCGCTGCTACATCACGGAACAGCGTCATGGTGAACGCCATTCACTTGACTATGTCCAGTAAGGATCTGATTGCGACCTGGAAAGCGAACCGGCGCAAGCTAGTATGTAGCTTTTATTAGCACCCAACTGGGCACTGATGTGATACGAATCTCAGGCGTATTCAACTGTTGGCACGCCAGACTATATCGCACCAGAGATATTCCAACAAAAGGGATACGGGAACGAGTGCGACCGGTGGTCGCTCGGTGCAATCATGTTCGAGTGCCTGGTTGGATATCCACCGTTCTGCTCAGAGTCGACACACGAAACATATCAAAAGATTATGCAATGGCAACATTACTTGGTGTTCCCAGATGACGTTCACTTGAGCCGCGAAGCTGAGGACCTGATCCGCAGGTCAGAGCATGAACTTTTCCATGTGATATAGTGTTAACGGGTATACTAGGCTCATGACTTCCCCCGACCGCCGGCTGAATGCCGATCAAATCAAGAGCCATCCATTCTTTTATGGGGTTGATTGGGACGCCATTCGCCGTATTGATGCCCCCTTCGTGCCCAATCTACGCTCGATAACAGACACCTCCTACTTCCCGACGGATGAAATCGATCAAACTCCCGCTGAATCGCCTTCTGCGGGTGCGGGTGGGGCGGAAAAAGATCTCGCTTTCCTTGGGTATGTTGAGTGCTTTCCATGACTGATCTGAACTGAGATTGCTGTCTAGATATACCTTCAAGAGGTTTACCATTTCGTCTCATGCCTTTTGATTTGGTTCGTATGAATTTCAACCTCGAGATACAAAGGGGGTGTGTAACACAATTTTTGTGATGAGAAGATGTATTAGATTTGTACTTTGCTCAGGGGCCTGGTCTGTTGTTTCTGTTCTTCCGCCATGTACGAGTTAGTAGATAGTGTTGTGCGACTTGAATACAAACCTAGCGATACCTTCGGTCTCCTGTTTCGACTTTGCGCGCCGGTGACTTACAGGTCGGACCACTAGTACTGGCGACGTCGGAGGCAAAACTGCTTTGTACCGAAGCCTTTCGCACGTGTTCAAATCCGCCATATTGATAGATGGCAGAAATCATCGACCTTACCCTGTCTCCTCAGCGACCCGACATCATCGAGATTTCGGACGGTGACCAAGAAAGCACTCCTCCTGACCGCCACAGTCCCACACAAGAAAACAAGAAGCGCTCGAGGAAGAAAAGGAAAACTCGAAATTCTAGCCTCGCCACTCGTCCTGGTGGTGATTCTGACCAGCCTTTGAGGACTCGTTCTTCGCAAGCTGGAAACGAACACGCCTCCTTGGTTAACGATGTTACGCTTCACCTTGGACCTTCCGACCCCCTCGTTCAGGTTTCTTCGTCTACAGCCGACGAACCTGAGTTTTTCATTATCGATGGTTCAGCTGCTCCCGTTGTTGTGGAGGATGATACCTCTCCTAGTCCAGAACCAGTGGAATCCAATGAAGATGGAAACAAGTTGTTATTACCGTCTCATGTTGCGATCCTCCACGAAGATGGACTCGAAGTTCCCACCGACGTTATCCCACCACCAAAACCAAGCTCAGACAGCGACGAAGAATATATAGAGTATCTCGACTATGAAGATCGCAAGGTCTGTTCCATCGCGTGTATTATTTCGCATATCATAAAACCTCTTTTTTGAAGGCCCCTGGGCTAGTGCGCTATTTTGAAGTCGAAGGAGAAGATTCCAATCAATCGAAACCATCGATATTTAAATGCAAAAAATGTGGAGCAGAGGGTGAACATAAGACTTACGAGTGTCCCATACAGATAGTAAGCCACGCAAAACGCTAAACGTGCATCATCACTTACCAGCATCTCCAGTGTCTGACATGTGGTGCTCGTGACGAACACTCTACACGAAGTTGCCCGATCAGCAAGACATGTTTCAACTGTGGTATGAAAGGTCACATCAATAAAGTACGAATGCCATGCGTCTTTTATGTTGTCACCCGTCATAACGCGTTATAGACGTGCCCCAATCGATTCTCGGCACATACTATGGCATCATCTGATTTGTATGGAGATTGCGAACGTTGTGGATCTACAGAGCACAATATAAATGTATGTTGGCACCTACATATGTAGTCATGAAACGTATGTACTAACTGGATCACATCGTTCTAGGAATGTCCGACGCTCTGGCGCATATACCAGTACGTAAATGACGAGGAACACATCATGATCCTGCAGAGTCGAGAGGAAAGAAAAGGATTAGCGGTCGGCGAAGGAGGCGAGGGATACATTGGTGAAGAGGTGTGGTGTTATAATTGCGCGAGCGTGGGTCACTTAGGGGACGTGAGTGAAGTTCACCATTACAATCATTTCGCTTGATATCAGACGATCCCAGGATTGCGATGAACTACTGCACCCGGCGAACTCTCTCGTGGAATACTCGGCGTTTAGTTTCCACAACGTCATGTCAGGTCCATTCTATGATCCTGTTGCCGAGCCGATTTCTACCAAAGGCATGTCGAGGGAGCGGAAGGGTGCGGTCGGCTGGCCTCATTTACCGGACAACTGGGATGCAGATACTCCTGTAGACGTTGGCAAGCGGGGAAGAAAGAAGGACAAGGAGAAGCTAGAAAAGAGATTCAGGGAACAGGAGGACGAAGGCGAGGATTGGTTCAACGGCGCCCGGAACGCGAAAAGGAGAGGAATGGATCAGCAAACGCGGCCACCGGGGTCGCGTGGAAAGCCAATAAAGTTTGGGTCGTTTAAAGATGGGGGACATGGGCGCTCCTCTCCACCACCTTCATTGCCGATCGGTGGCAATGGACCAAGCTTACTCGCACGACTTGGCGACCCTCTTGGAGGAAAGGGAAGGGGGAAACGAGACCACGGCCGCGACTGCCATGAACTATCGCAGCAGTCCGACAATTCCATTCGCATTCGGGGAGCCGCAAGAGATTCAAGAAACCAGGACGGTAAGTATGCAACTTCGCGTAAAACTGATTCGGAGCGTGTTCAGGATCAACGGGATGGCCCGGGAGACAGGTCAGGACAACGAGGGTCGAGACGGGGCCAAGGGCCACGCTACAAAGGTGGATACGATAGATGACGATGTGGATTTTACAAGGCAGTTTGAACGCGGCTGAGGCACCGCAAAGGTTGCCGGCCAGCCACACGTTTCCGCGTCGGTGACACACTCGAGACCGTGCGGCTCGCCTGCAACTCCGGTTGTTACTACCACGCGGACATTTCCTAATAGTACATACAACACAATACTACACCAACGATGTCACTGCTGAGCGGGTTGGTGGGCCAGGTGGCGTCTCCAACGCTCGACCTAAGTGCCCGGTTGATGGGTGCAACCTCCAGGCTTGTATCCACCACCGTTGATACGACCTTACCAACTTCCTCGGACTCGGACTCCACAATACCCATCAGTCCCGTCACCCGCGCTGCGATCTCCATCGAGTATGCATCTCTGCGACACGACAAGCACTGTCCAGCGGGCATGTACATCACCCCGTCTGCAGAGAGCATGCTCATCTGGGACGCCGTTCTATTCGTACACAAAGGCGAGTGACAGCGATCCACGCTCAAAGTGACCAAGCCAACCCACTCTCTCCCTCTTGCGCGCGCGCATGTGTTTTCTCCAGGCGAGTACGCAGGCTCCGTCCTCAAGTTCGTCGTGACGTTCCCCGACAACTATCCCGATCGACCTCCTACGGTGCGCTTCGTGACCGACGTGTTCCACCCGCTCGTTGCCAGTCAGACGGGGTTGTTTAATCTAGCGGCGCGATTTCGGCCCTGGAGGTGAGCATCCCTTTGGGCCGTTACCGTCTGCGGCGGCGGCGGGTTGACGCCAAGCGTGTACCCTACATGTTGCACCGATCCTCTACAGACCCACGGAGCATCGGATCCACCACGTTCTCTACTTTATGAAGACGGCGTTCAAAGAATGCGCACTAGAGAAGCTGAACGAGATGGACGTGGTGAATAAGGAGGCTTTCAAGTGCGTGTCGTCTTTCCTCCGAGTCGTTGCCTCCCGAGAGTAGTCTGCTCACGCACGTTCCGAACAGGCTGTCAGCGTCTCCTTCCTTTTATCTCGTACTGCATCTCTCATCGGTTTCTCTATAGATTCACGGAGAACAGGTCTTCGTTTGCAGCCCTTGCCCAACAGTCATCACAGTTGTCGCAGTCGCCGAGCGCGCTCTACGATATTCCAAGTTCGAGGAAGGCTTATTCGTTCCGCTTTGCCCCGACGAGGACCGAGCAGGTTGAGAGGGTTCTTGAAACGCTTTCAATCAAAGCGCCCTCCTCCGACGATCGCCATGGAAAGCGATAGTTCCTTAATGTATTACTATCTGCTTACTATAAAACTGAGCGATTTCAAGTCGTATGCTCGGACTTGGTACTAACGTAAGCATCGAATCTGGTCTCCCCTCAGAAAAGGAAATAGGATGTTCTAGCCATTCGTTAGAATGTGACGACCTATCAGATATTGCTGATACTAGTGATTCTGATGTGTGGCGCTGCAATGTCTTTCTGAGCTCGATCTCGATAAGCTACATAACCTGAGCTTGATCCATCGACAATATCCATTGTTCGGCATCCACACCATATATATCGAGCATACCACGGGCCAGATGCCCGCATGAATTAGTCTAGCATCACTGGTGGTAGCGGACATAGTTCTATCGTCGCTCCACTCTAGTATGTCTATGTTGTCCCAACCTGCAGTTGAAACGCATAATTATTGGCCAGGGTCGTCGCTGCTGTTGTCATTGGCGCTGAACAGCCTGTCGTTCAGGCGAGGCATCGCACCAACATAAGGAGTGTCCGTGCCGGTGTCATCGTCCTGCTTTCGCAGCGTAAGTATCTTCATGGTCCTCGAGTGAGGATATTGTAATACTCACCTCCCTGACCCTTCCAAAATGCTTGGAAAGCTTCTCGATCACCAAACTGTACGGCAAGTGCTGAGTCAATTTCCTGAAATTGTTCTGAGTCATCGTCCGCCCCGGTAGTTCCTACTAAATTAATCACCGTCGGGGCTGAACATTGAGGGAATGCCGGGCATCCAACGTAGAGTCGAGCACATTGGAAGAGTGAGCGCCCTCGCTCACGGATAACTTGATGGAATACTCTTTGTCAGAGTTACTACGGCCAAAGTTCCTTTCATAAAGCTCGAACCTAGAGCAAAAGGAAGATGATAAGAGGTTTAGAGGATATAGGAACGGAACGACGAACGTAATGTGTGACTGTATCGTGCGTCATTAGCTCTCCTAGTCCTACGCTGAAAACTGACGGACACGCACGCAGTAATCCAACTCAGGGATCCGTCTGTTGGCTATCGGCAGTCCAGACAGTAAAACAAGGTTGACGAGCGTGTGGATATGGCTCTCCTTTGTAAAGTACAGGGTGACAGAACTCCCTCCATTATTGCGGGCAAGTTCGAGATCTTCAACAACCTTTCGAAGTAGAGGGAGCGAAGTCAAGACCCCTATTTCTTCTCTGGATTCAAAAGTAAATGGAACAGGTGTTATGGGGTTAACAAAGTGAACGCCAGGATAAACGTACTTTTCATCGGGATCAATGCCGTACTCTTGGGGGGCAACTAGGTCGAAAAGCGCCTTTGCACGACCATACAACTCGTGGAGCTTGCGGTCTTGCGCTTGATTCAGATCTGGCCCTTGCCCAGCATGCTCGTCAAAGATGGCAAACAAAAACTGCCGATGGTGGAGGGCGCAATACTTTATGGTGTCGTATAGTTCAGAGACCTGGAAAAAGATATCCTAAGTAAACGGAAGACATAGAATGGGCTGGGGTGACGTACGCGGGATGGATCAAATTTTTTCTGTTCAACGTCGCAAAAATCTTCAAACAACTTCTCCCAACGTTCTCGGAAGAGCCAGGGCTCATCACCGCAGCACCTGGGAGGCGGTTCATAAGAGCGGGTCTCTCTCTATACATATAACCATCACACACCAGCGTTCTTGAATCTTGCCAACGTCCATAGTTTCAAAATTCTTGCGCATGGTGGCGCGGAATGAGCTCAAGAGTTCAATCACTTCCTGGGTCGCGAGTTAGATCGGGGAGGTGCGGGCTTTCGTGCGCTTACTTTCACGACTTCAACTGGCTCTTTCTTCATGCTCTTCGGCCATGTGAGTTCTGGTCGCTTCTCGGGTTCACCAGGCCTGAGCAATATCTTGAGTCGCTTCTTGACGTTATCCATGAGATCCTTTGCAGCATTTGAATCATCTAAAAGATCCTTGCGGATGACAAGAGCAGGGGGTCCTCCATGAGAATTTGAACCGTTCTTATGTAGCGTTAGATTGTCGTCCTGAGAAGATCGGGAAGATATGGAACTAGCAGAGGAAGAGGGAATATAATTTGATTGATTATCAGCCAGAGCTGCAGCGAATATCTCCGCAGAGGCGATAACGCGTCTCTCTGATGAGGTGTAGATCTATGACGTAGGGTTAGGAGACAGAAATTTCGAAGCCATCCAGGTGTAAAATATTACCGTAACATTCTGGAGGGCATCCTTGTCTTTGCAAGAAAACATAAGCTACTCGAGGCGCAGACAACTGGAAAGATAACCCACTCATGATGGAAAAATCTTTCTTCATATTCTCGCCGAGATCTCTAGACTGGTATCTTGCCGAATGTGTGAACTGCAGATCGCAGCCGTATTTGCACAAGGGGGCTAATAACAAGGAAACGAAAAACTTACCTCACCACCCCATTTGAATACCAGAGTAAGTTTGATTAATTTCCGCGGTTGACCGGCCTGCCGTTTGGAATATACGGGCTTGAGCTGCGTCTTTGTTCCTGGTAGGTCGATCTTGCTGAAAAGAGCATTACTCAATTGCGTAAGCTTCGTAAGATAATCGCCGTCAGCTCCAAGGGACTTGGCCTCCTCTACAGCTTTTACCACCAGGTTCAGTTGCTTCCGTTCTCGGAGTATGATCTCTTCCTTCTCTCCGTTCAGCAGGCGAACGAAAGGCTGGGTCCAGACATCGCCGATCGGGAAGTTGAATTTCAGCTTTTGCTTGGGGGTGCGATCCGCATGTCGAAAAACGGTCACGTTCGCCTTTAGGCGCCAACTTGCGGACTGGGAAACACCGTCGGCTGGAGGTAACGGACGATCTATGGAAGACGAGACGTGTATGCAGAGAGAAGCGAGGATCTCTGCTGCTTTGTCTGGACAGTGAGATGATCAACGCCGTAAGTAAATGATAGTGATGAGCTGGATAACGCCTGACCATAATAGGACTCGTTGCCCTTGACAAAGCTCCATCCATTTACATCAATTACCTGACTAGTCTGGCCGCCCCGGCATCTCAGCATATCGAAACCACAGACGTTCTGACCAAACGCTTGGCATATCTTGGAAGCGTACGATTTCTCTTGTTCACTGAGATGGGTGATAAAGCTGCGAGGGCATGGGATAAGACGGGATAGGAATGTGAACGATGTGAACATACCGTATTTCTTTCCCTTCTGTGTTTCTGCGGACGACGCCGTCTACGACGGGAGACTTGCGAGTTTCTGCGTGGAAATAGTCTGTGCCAACGGTATAGACTTTGATGTCCTCTGAGTTGTCGACATCGATGAACTGTTCGTAGATGTAGGAGCCATCCGTTCGAGGGTAATTCAGGTTCGGATCGAGATCGCTGGACTTGTTTCCGACCTAGATGGAGATGAAGCAAAGGCAGGGGGGAGAGTGGGATGGGCGAACCTTCCTGAACAAGCGACGACCACCACCACCGCGAAAGTAGATGTAAACGTTGTGGTCCTCGCCGCTGACGGGTTTCTCCACAAAAGGCTTTTCCAAGACTTTTCCGTCAATGATGATCGCATCGCCATCGCTACGCATGGTCACCTCCGGGGTGACACGAAAATTACCGAGCTGGATGCCGAGCTTATCGACCATGAGCTGCTTGAGCTCTGGATCGATGCGAGGGCCGCCGTCTCGGGACACCTCGAGACGTTGCGGGGTCGGGACCTGGAGATGATCGAGGATGGCGCCGACGAGACGACGGTCCCAGAGGAGGGCCTGGGGGGGGAGGTCGTTTATGCAAAAGGGGTTGCGGAGCTTGACATAGGATATGGCCTTGTCGAGGGGAAAGTCTGTAGAGAAGAAGGAGATGAGAACGTCGCAACGAGGCCAGTTTTCGACATCTGGGGGGTGGGTGAGAGGAGAAGCAAAACGAGGGAGGATGAGGAGCGTGCCTTCATCAAGGATGACCTTGTCTCCGAAGACCTTTACTTCTATCGCGCCTCGGGACCACTCGACGAGGCGGGTAAGGATCTCACGCATCGGCTTTGAGCGGGCCTTTATGTCCATGGCACAGATGCCGAGAATGACTGGTGGACGTGACTCATGGAATTGCGGAAAGTCAGAGTGCGAGGCGACGGAAGAGCGAGAAGAAGACCTTGTAGGCGACGACTGGTCCGCGGATCCGAGAAAAGCGGAAATACGCGACTGCCTCTCCCGTGACGATTGCATGAAGAAGAAGAGTTGCACAGCCACGGGTGGTTTCAGATCATAGCGAGGCATTTCTGCGCAGACTCGGACAGCTGGCAACTGCTGGACCACCGGTTTATGTGAAGTCAGCGAGACGACTATATTTACTGGTTCGATGCCCACGGTTCAGGTGGCGTGCATCACAGCGTTTCCCAACCAAGTCTTCACTGCCAGGCCAGGTACAGTGGCTCAGGTCGCACGATCCCCTCCCAAAAACGGAAGTCGGAACAGGCACAAACATGACGCTATCGGCGATATGACTCTGAGGCATTTGTGCGCTAGATATGGCGCTAAGACAAAGATTTCCTCATTAGTCATATCGATTGACCAGTTCTCAGCGAGGCATTTTATGGACGATTGCATACGGCTTTAAATATTCGATCAGCCCAGATGGCTACCTTCAGACAGCATGGACTCCACCATCTCAGTCTCTAATATTCACTGCGCCAGGTACGCACCTACCCGTCTCAGTACTGATTGATATCGATGATCACCCACACCTCTTTTCAGTTGTGTGCGCACCATACAACACACCCTCTTCACCCTCCAGCCTGCCCCCCTCTCCGTCGACGTCTCCATCGTCTATCACACCGTCTCACTTCACCACCCCTCCGACCTCCCGCTCGCTCGCGTGCACGCTGCTCTCGCCGACGCAGGCTTCGATGTGCTTGATAACTCGGCTTCTTCCACCAGAAGGCGCTCCAGGCACGTCCAGCAGTGTTCGCTCTGCCAGCGCGATGCTCCGGATGTCACCCTGCACAAACTCACCCTGTCCGTCGGCGGCATGACTTGCTCTTCCTGCGTGGCCACTATTACAGAAATGGTCTCTCGTCTCCCTGGCGTCTCCCAGGTCGTCGTCAATCTCCTCAGCAACTCTGCCACCGTCTGCGTCGAGAATATGGGTCTCGTCCCCTCCGTCACGGGCACAATAGATGGCTGCGGGTTTCAGGTAGAGCTCGTCAGCGCGGAGCCGGTCTTACCTTTGTCTTCCGCCTCCCAATTACCCCCTGTTGGTTTACGTACCGTCACTCTCCGCATTGACGGCATGTACTGCCAGTAAGTCCCTGTCGTGACCTGGGGCCGCCATCCCTCACCCTTCCCCACCAGGCACTGTCCCCGAAAGATCCTGGGCGCACTACAAGACCTTTCCCAAAAAGTTTCCGTCAGCAAGTCACCCACAGATCACAATGACCCTCTTATCGAGATCTTGTACGAACCTGCCCCTCCACATTTCACCCTTCGTGATATCATTTCCCGCATCTCCTCTGCAGATCCCGCGTTCACTGCGTCTCCATACCAACCTCCCACACTCGAGCAGCGGAGCCGTAGCATGCAGCTGCACGAGCAAGCGACTCTCCTCAGGCGTCTGTTCGCCACCTTCGTCATCGCGATCCCTACGTTCATCATCGGAGTCGTATACATGAGCCTCATCCCCCAGGGGAACGCGTCCAAAGTATACCTGATGCAGCCCATGTGGAGCGGAAACGCGTCGCGGATACAGTGGACCATGTTCTTTCTGGCCACACCCGTCATGTTTTATAGTGCGGGGCTCTTCCACCGACGGAGCGTGAGGGAGATAGTGGCGACCTGGCGAAAGACAAGCTCGACACCAATCATCGACCGATTCACCAGATTTGGAAGTATGAACCTACTGGTAACGTCATTCTCTTTTCAAATAGAATAGACCTGCGCTCGGTCGCTCACGCTCTACACAGGTTACTACCGGTGTGTCTGTGGCATATTTCGCCTCCGTTGCACTCCTCGCGCTCGCGGCATCCCAGCCACCTGCTTCGGACGGAATCGGCGACACCACCACATACTTTGATTCTGTCGTCTTCCTCACCTTGTTTTTGCTTTGCGGTGAGTGCGAGCCAAATATGATCAGAGTCTACTCAACTGACGTCACCTCCGGTCCAGGCCGGTACCTCGAAGCGTACAGCAAGGCACGAACTGCGGACGCCATCACAGCATTGGGATCCCTTCGGCCGGCAGAGGCACTCTTGTTGACCCCCCGTAGTTCGTCCGACACCGTCGCGTATGCGGGTCGTGACGCGGACATCGAAAAGGGCGATCCTCTCACTGCCGGAGACGGTGAACTTGCCGTTGTCGGTGGGCTAGTGAGAGCCGAGAAGGTATCCGTTCAACTGCTTGAGGTCGGGGACGTGATCCGTGTCTTGAACGGAGCGACACCGCCCTGCGACGGAACAATAGTTTCTGGTGGCGGGACCACGTTCGACGAGAGTTGCCTCACCGGCGAGGCTCGGCCGGTCCGGAAGACTACCGGAGACCGGGTTTTCCTTGGGACGATCAACAAGGCAAGGGCCGTCGACGTCAGAGTGGATGCCATCGGTGGCGTAACCATGTGAGCGATCCAAATCGTTACTTTCATATTCATGTAAACCGTTTTAGGTTGGACAACATTGTCCGCACCGTGCGCGAGGGGCAACTTCGGCGTGCCCCGATTGAGAGGATCGCAGACGTTGTCACGAGTGTGTTCGTCCCCATCATCACGCTCCTCGCAATCATCACGTGGGTCGTCTGGCTGGCTCTCGGGCTGACGGGTCGCATCCCTCCCGATTATCTTGACATCCAAGTCGGTGGATGGAGTGCGTGCTCTTCTCGTTCCGCTCTCTTGCTCTTTTCGTTGACTGCCTTCTCTAGCCGTCTGGTCGCTCGAGTTTGCGATCGCAGTCTTCGTCGTCGCCTGCCCTTGCGGCATCGGTCTCGCAGCTCCGACCGCCCTCCTCGTTGGCTCCGGTCTTGCAGCCAAGCACGGCATCCTTGCACGTGGCGGAGGGGAAGCCTTCCAAGACATGGCGCAAGTCGACATCGTTGTGTTTGACAAGACCGGAACGCTCACCGAGGGAGGCCAACCCTCCGTCTCTCATTTTGAGGTGTCCTCTCGGACGGCTCAGTGGACGTCCAACGACATCCTCGGAATCGCGGCTGAGCTCGAGTCTGCGTCGTCCCACCCGTTGGGCATCGCGATCAGACAATACGCGGGGCAGCATGGGGAACCGCAGTTCAACGCCACCGATTTCGACGAGGTGGCCGGGCGAGGTGTAAAGGCCCGCTTTGGGACCTTGGGCTGCACGGCCATCATAGGAAACGAAGCCTGGATGCACGAGCACGGAGTCGTTCTGGAGAGTCAAACGACGGCGATCTTGGCCAAGTGGACGACCGAAGCCAAGAGCATCGTCCTCCTGGCGATCGAAAGTGGTAGCCCCGCCACCTTTTTCGTCGCGGCCATCTTTGCTATCACGGACCCCCTACGGGTAGAGGCTCCTGCCGTGATTCGACTTTTCAGAGACATGGGCATCGGAACGTGGATGATCTCTGGTGACAACACGTTGACAGCAAACGCTGTCGCGAAAGCGGTCGGAATTCCAGAGAAGAACGTCCTGGCGGGGGTGCTTCCCCACCAGAAAGCGGAAAAGATTGAATGGCTGCAAGCGAACGGTATCAAGCGTCCCGGTTCGAGATTGCAGAGGCTTTTCGGCAGACAGAGGGTGCACGAGCGGTGCATCGTGGCCATGGTCGGCGATGGTATCAACGACGCACCAGTGAGTTTTTTTCGCCCGATTTCGATGTTTCGGCATATTGACGGGTTGCTTGAATAGGCCCTCTCTGCGAGCGACATCGGTATCGCCATCGGCTCTGGTAGCGACGTCGCCATCTCTAGTGCATCGTTCATCCTCCTATCCTCGAACCTCAAGAGTCTCCTCACGCTGTGCGACCTGTCGCAAAAGGTCTTCAACCGCGTCAAGCAGAATTTCGTGAGCATCTCAGGTATCTGTAACTTTTGCGATTGCGATTCGCTCACGCGGTGCGTGCAGGTTTGGGCGTTCATGTACAACATCATTGCGGTGCCGGTTGCCGCAGGCGTGATTTACCCCGCAGGCCACGCTCGCCTTGCGCCCGTATGGGCATCGTTGGCAATGGCACTGTCGTGAGTCTTTCCCATCAATCAATGTGTGTAGGTTTACGGTGCTGACCTGTCGTTTTTCCTATTTCTCCTTCAGCTCCGTTTCTGTCGTGCTTTCTTCGTTGTCGCTCAGGTTGTACAAAGAACCCAAAGTGTAACAGGCTCATTCTTATGTGCTCTCCGAGTCATGTATTCTCAAATGTAGTGTATCGATACATCATGCCAGTGCCGCCTGCACGCACGCACAGACGCAGGTCAGGACGTCTTCTGTTGCTGCAAAAGTTGATGTTCCTTCTTGGTGCGATAAAAGTCTGAAAACGACAGCCGAATACCCAGGAACCGGCAGTCGAGATCGGGGTGGGTTTGAAGCGCGTGCACGATAGATTGTGCAGAGTCGCTAAAGGACGCCCCGTACTCTTTCACGAGCGCACGGATTTTCGAAGGCGATTGAGAACCCATGCGATCCGGCGGGACTGGGGCAGAGTAGATTCCCTGTCAAGAGACGTAAGATGTACATGGGAAACAATGATTCGAAGATATAGACATACTCTCTGCACATCCTTTGCCTGGTCTCGTCTTGCTGATTCTGACAAGCAGTAGTGGTAAAAGTTTTCCTGTCAAGCCGGTCATCGCGAGAAATCGACGCGCTAGCGTTGCGGACTCACGGTGGCCTCGCGGAACTGTAGGATCGTCTGAAAGACCTCTCGGACCTGGGTGAGCAAATTCTCCTGAAATGGGTGGGATAAGCCAAAAAGCCTCGACGGTTCCATGAAAGATGTTTCCCGACCTCCTTTCCGGCCTTCGGGTAAAGCAAGAATATCTTCTTGATCATCCTGTCGAGATACGATCGGTGTGCCTCGATCATGGCGTCCAGATCGCCTTCACGCTTTTGGAAGAACTCGACGAGGATCTTCCACGAGCATGCGATGACCTCCAATTGGCAATAAGCCTGCATCTGTCGGACGAAATGTATCATTTCAGCCATGACGACGCGAATCTGATGCCAATCGTATTCGAGATCTGGGGCGTTCTCGTGAGTGGACGATGATGGGATGCGTGGAGACGCGCCTACCAGGTAACCTGAGGAACGTCCTCGATGCGCCTGCGATTCTCATCCAACCCTGGCTCAGCGTGCTTTCCATCCTCCTGAGCTTCCATAGGTGATTGAAGAGCTTCAGATACTTAACCATCGAATCGGGGTCGAGGATCGTATCGATTGGCGCGTCGACTTTGTATTCGAGGGAAAAGACATCCCAGCCAATTTCTCCATGGGAATACTCGAGCATGCGCGCATCAAGTCTGCGAAGGACGTCGGGGGGATCATTTTGTGCATTGGAGCTACGGATAGCCGTTTCGAGTGTCGCAGTGAGATTGTGTCGAAAGAGAGTGTTTGCGGGACGAGCGAGGCTGGGTCTGTGGAGGTGGTTAAAGACGGTGGGACCTCGTCAATGAGGCCAACTTGCCCTAATGCCTCCATGAGTTGCTCGGTAAAGTCTCCATAGCCAAGGAGCATATAGTGTCTTAGGGCATGAAGATGATCCATCAGCTTGAACTTTTCGATAAACACTTCAAACAGCCGTTGGCTAGCGGTCGAGTAAGCAGAGTCTATGGACCGCTCCAGCCCTGCGATATCACTGTATTTGAGGACTGTTGTAAGTGAGAAAAGTGCACAGGTCGAGAGAAGAAGAGACACGTACTGCCGCCCGTATTGCTCATTTTTTCTCTGGTGGCAACCCAGTCGCTGTCGTGACAACTGTATCGAATGAAGTTGAGGCTCTTTCCCGTAGAGAAGATCTATGGGGAGGCCGCGTTTTACGGTGGGATGCTCGGACATTGCTGTCGCCTACCTTTTTCCCAAAGGCTTCCCCGACGAACATGGGTAGCATGTCCTGTCTGAAGCGGTATTTGGCCTCCCAGAGGCGAAGGCCACTTTCACGCTCGGTCGATATGTCTTCTGTGTCACCGGCGAGTACGCCAAATACGCCATCCTCGTTGCCGGTGAGCAAGGAAGGGTGTAATAGGTATTGTACGTGAGCAATGTCAGGGTTGACGGAGACAAAGAACTCGTTGTAGGGATCGTAGAGTTCGCCAGAAAAGAGCCACTTGTGCAAGGTGGAAAAGAAGGGTTTGGAGACCTATTTAGAGTTGGTGATGAATTTGATGACGAGGGAGGAGGGAACAGACCTCTTCGAGCAATTGATCTGTGAACTTGCGAACAAAAGGGTCACCATTGTCGGTGTAACTGTGGATGAGATTAACAAGTGCGCCTCCCTGGGCACCTAGTGGGTGTCTTTAGGGAAGTGAACAGGCAGTAGGGACAGTCGGTACCTCTTGCGCCCTCGACGCAGACACTCATCATGCGCATTCTGAGCCTCCAGTCGTTTACCCAGACGTCGAGACGCTTCAAAGTGAGATTAGTTTCCCTATCTGTGGGATGAGGGACGTCTGAGTTTGGTGCCGACATTTGAGATTCGAGGACGGCAACGAGACGATAGTACTCTGTGAGTTGTGCCTGTAGGTGATGGCATAGACTCTGTTCGATCATGCCGACTGCGGAGCGGCGTTGACGATCCTTGACGAACGTGTCTACTCTAGAATAGAGATGGCCTACTTCTGCGAGTCTGTGTATGAGGGACTTTACGGGGGAAGCGATGATGTATCTCTGTGGACGGCGAGTGAGGGGAGGAAATGGGAGAAGGATATAAAGCATACGGGATCGTCGAGGAATACGAGTCTGTTGATGTCGTCTTGTTCTGAGAAGGAGAGCTGTACGTATTTGCCGGATATGCCTTGTAGGAGATAGAGGGTATCGCGCAAGAGAAGGTGCTCTGGGAGACGCTGTCGGGCTGGGAGGATGAGCGAGCAGACGGGACGAGGGTGGGGAGAGGGTACCTGTTCGCGCGCGGAACTCGCGCAGAATTTCTGCCTTTGGCTTTTGTTTTGGAGTACGGGGAGGATCGACGGGACTCGGTGCGGGGGGCGGGCGGGAGGTAGAGGGAGGGAGGAGGGAGGGGAGGAAGGGAGGGGGAGGAGCAGATTGTGCGCGGGGGGAGGAAGCGAGTGCATAGAGGAAGAGGAGTGTCTCGTGTTTGCGGGAAAGGACGGGCTGGGGAGGGGTGAGAGGGGCACTCAGTGGGTGAGTGGGACGAACCTGATCAAGGAGACGAGAGAGCAAGTTGGTGAATCGGAGAGAGGCGGATGGGTGCTGTATCACTGCGAGGGTGGGCACACGTAGAAAAAGGGCGATGAACGCTTACGATGTCGCTGTACGAGTGTAGCGAGGTGAGCGGTGTCGGACTGATAGGACTGTCCGATATGGCTGCGAGCTCGGTGAGCGGGGGTCATATTCAGATATAGACGAACACAATACCTTGCGAGGATGTCAGACGCGTGCTGTGCGAGCGAATCTCTCAGTCGGTCGTTGTCGCGCGAGGCGGGAACGAGCGCATCGACGAGAGCGCCGAGGTCGACAGAGGACATGGTTGATCACGTGGCTGTGTTATCGCACCTCTCGATGGAACCGTCTCGTCCGTTCGCGTATCAGACACGTCTCCTCGAGCGCACGTCTCGCTCAGATCCCTCCTTGCCCTCGGCCAAACCACGTGCACACCGCGTCGCATCCAGCCTCGATGTTGTCAGAGGAAAGTGGGAGGAACGCGCTCGTGCAGAGGCTGCACTCGGCAACCACAGGCCAGCCAGTCCCTCTACAGATCCTCGCACGGACGCCAGTACCCCCTCTCCCCACCTCAAGCACCACCATGCACTCCCCACCCACATCGTCGCATCTCCTCTCTCCCCAAATTCAACCGGCATATCCGTCGAGAGCCCCGGCTCGCCCTCTTCGACTTCCCCTGCCCCTCACCGCATCCGTCTGCCAACCTCCGCACCGCCCAACCCCACCGATGCACCGATACCGGATCTTCCGTCAAGTACCCCATCTCCACGCTCCCGTCGTTCCAATACTCTTGACAGTTACGCCGTCAACTATACCGCCGCTCGTAACGCATTAAACAGAGTTTCCGATTCCCCTCCGGTCTCTTCATCCTCCACATCCAAACAATTGCTCACCCCCAATGCCTCTGTCTCTACTCTTCACCGCAGGCCTACTTCCCTCTACGCATCCCCACGATTCAACGTCCCGTCCTCCCCGGACAAGACCCATCATCGTCCGTCCTCCAGTCTCGGTCTTGTAGACCTCCGCTCTCCGTCCCCAGATCGTCCCTCAAACCGCGCCTCCCCTTCCCCTTCCCCTTCCCAGTCACCCACCCCCGTTTCCACTTCCGTCATGTCACCCACCCCATACAGGAGCTCATACATGTCCAACAAAAAAGCTTCCACGTATGGTCAAATCGGTGCACGCAAGCTTGGTCGCCATCTTCCCCGTATAGCCAGTGGAGACGGAGATGATGCTCCGCTCCAGCACAGTCACACACCTCCCCCAGTGGACCACACCACTCTACAAAAGGAGAGTCCCCTCCGCCGTCTTCGCGATCCCAATGAACCTCTCCGCTCCCCTGTCTCTCAGGGGCATGTCGCTTCTGGAATCGTCGATTCCGACGACGTTGCAGGCGTCCCCGGTCGCCTTCGTTTGTCTCGAGACAAGGCACCCAGCGCCGCTCATGCTTCTCCCTTGCCTTCCTCCCGTCTTACAAGGGGTCTCTGGGCTGATAGACAAAGACATTTGCTCCAGGCCTACGAGTACTTGTGTCACGTCGGTGAAGCACAGCAATGGATCGAGGGTTGTCTTGGTGAGGAACTTGGCATTGGTGTCGTTGACATGGAAGAAGGACTATGCAACGGGGTCGTCCTTGCCAAGTTGGTAAGGGCGTTCCAAGGCGAACAAGTCGTTCGCCGCATTTACGAGGTATTCTGTTCTTTGCGTCATCTTCATCCCTGGTGTTGACCAATTTCCCAGTCAAAGTCGTCCAAGTTGGACTTTCGTCACTCTGACAACATCAACTATTTTTTCGCCTTCGTTCGACAAGTCAGACTTCCCGAAGTAGGTTCGTTCCGCATAGATGTACTCTGTCATTTACACTCCTCTAGTGCTTCATCTTTGAACTCACTGACCTGTACGAGAAGAAAAATCTTCCAAAGGTCATTTATTGCATTCACGCCCTCAGGTATGATACTTGTATGGGTCGATCGCCATCAGCTCATCTCGCTCAGTCATCTTCTAGCAAGGAGAGGTCTAGCACAACGTATAGGAAACTTGCTCGGCCGGTTGCAGTTCTCGGATGATCAATTGCAAAAGACTCAGAAAGGCCTCAACGACGCTGGCGTTCCTATGCCCAACTTTGGTGACGTTGGTCGAGAACTCGCCAAGGAAATCAACGAAGATCCAGAAATGGAAATAGAGACGGAGGACGAGCGTGAGTGTTGCATTACTATACTGCACCATCTTCTTCCCTCATCCCAACTTCGTAGGGCGAGACCGCTTACTTTTGGAGAACGAGGATTCCATCCAGGCTGTACAATGCTTGGCGCGTGGATTCTTAGTTCGAAAGGCGCTGACCACCCAAGACGCCCGCCTCCGTCTTGCAGAACGCTCTGTGTCCAAGGTCCAGGCTATGTGTCGTGGATTCCTGGTTCGAAAGGCACTGGACACCCGACACGCCCACCTCCGCCTTGCAGAACGATCTGCATCCAAGGTCCAAGCTATGTGTCGTGGATATCTAGTTCGAAAGGCGCTGGCCACCCAACGCGCACGCCTCCGCCTTGCAGAACGCTCTATATACACGGTCCAGGCCATGTGTCGTCGATCCCTAGTTCGAAAAGCGCTAGCCACCCAACATGCCCACCTCCGTCTTGCAGAACGCTATGTATCCAAGGTCCAGGCTATGTGTCGTGGAGTGATCGCACGACGCTATGTCTCTGGTCTTCGGAAGCAAGCTATCGATCTCACCCCATGGGCAATCTGTCTCCAAGCTACCGCTCGCATGGTCTTGAAGCGCAGGCAATGGCTAGCTCACCTTGGCCGTATTCGGGCATCTGTCAATCACGTTGTTCAAACACAGGCACAAATTCGCGGCGTCCTCCAGCGGCGGCGATTTGCTCGACTCAAGGCAGCGCTGCAGAGCAGCCGGGTACTTTTCGTAAAGCTTCAGTCTTCCGCACGGGCCAAGATTGCTAGACAGAATGTCAATGAGGTATCCAAGACGTTTGCCAGGGTCGAAGTTTCATCGTCTGTCATTTCCGTGCAAGCAGCGGCACGTGGGTTCTTGAAGAGGGCTGCAATATCTAAACAGCTGCGGAAGCTTGACCTTACGGAGGATAGCATCATTGCTTTGCAGGCGCAGTGTCAGGGTGTGCTCGTGCGCAGACGGATCCGGACCCAGCTTGCGAAGCTGGACGACGTGTCTTCCACCGTCGTTCGCATTCAAGCCACAGCTCGGACTTATCTCGCTCGTAAACGCCTACTTAACCTTATCCGCGGTCTCCGTCGTGCGACTCCAATGCTGATAGGTCTTCAAGCCCGAGCCCGGGCCAGCCTCGCGCGCCAACAACACCAAATCCTCAACAAGGCACTTTCTGAGATCAAAGTCGTCTCTTCTGTAGGGAGTTTCCAAGCCCGAGCCCGTGCCGCGATCACCCGTAATAAGCACCGAGAGCAACAAAAGAAACTCGAGTTCGTGGCACCCAATGTGACTGGTCTGCAAGCCGTTGCAAGAGGTTACTTAGTACGCAAGGACTACATCGCATGGCGTGATTATCTGTGGTACAGTCAGCCCGTCGCGACAATGCTGCAGGCTATGCTGCGTGGTGCACTCCAGAGGCGCAAGTTCCGTGCAAAGATACAGTATTACCACGAGAATTTGCATAAAGTCGTCAAGATCCAATCTCTTTTCCGTGCAAAAGAAACACGCGAACAATATCGTCAGCTTACCCTCGGCAAGAACGTCACGGTTGGCACGATCAAGAACTTTGTTCATCTCCTTGATGACTCAGAAGCCGACTTCCAGGATGAGATCAAGGTAGAGAGGCTGAGGAAAAGAGTCGTCGAAAGCATCAGAGAGAACCAGGCACTCGAGAACGACGTGAATGATTTGGACGTCAAGATTGGATTGGTGGTACACAACGTTAAGTCATTTGAAGAGCTTGTCAAGGTACGACGAATGTACGGCGCGGATAGCGCCGCAGTGCATGCCGCACGGTCTTCTATCCTTGCTGCCCATGGCGATCCCTTTGCTGGACCTTATACTTTGGATCATGCTGCTAAGCGGAAACTCGAGCTCTATCAGCAGCTCTTTTACCTGCTTCAGACGCAGAGGGACTATCTCTGTCAACTCTTTCTGGAATTGACCGAGGACGACTCGGAAAAGCATAGATCATTAGTAGAGCGGGTTGTGTTGACGTTGTTCGGTTATGGACAGGATAGACGAGAAGACTATCTTCTGCTCAAGCTATTTCAAGTAAGTATCACTGTCGCGGGATCGTTGCAGTCGAGCGGTCGTTTACCCGTTCATCTACAGTTGTCGATTCGCCAGGAAGTTGCTAATGCGAGCACAATTGACGACGTCATTCGTGGTCATCCGATTTACATGAACATCGCGGTGCAGTACTTGCGACCCAAGCAGGTTACCTACATCCGAGAAACGCTCCAAGCCATCGTACGGGAACTGATCGAAGCTGCTGACCTCGATCTCGAGTCAGATCCTTCTGTCGTATGTGATACACCTTTTTTTATCACTGATACACTCTCATTCGAACGCAGATTCACCGGGCGAGAATCGATATTGAGGAAATGCGATCCGGTAGAGCAAGTGCAAAGTCCAAGGATCTCCCTTTCTATGATGCCCTCAAGGATCCAGATACCAGAGCTGAATACATTAGACGTAGGTCAAGTTTGGGAAATCTCAAGTCGACCACTCATGGATCCATCGTTCAGACTTGCAAAAGTTGCAATGGTGGAGCGAGGCTTTCATGGTAGCCATCACCCAATCCATAAGGAAAATGCCATACAGTTTGCGATTCATAGCGCGCGAGACGTTGCTTTCCTTGCGTGTAAGTCAGATACTGTCTTTTGATCATGACCTTACTCATGCTAGTTCAGGAAAGATTCCCTGATGTACCAGACCAAGCCTACGCCGCATGTATCGCAAGGCTGGTTTTCTATAGATACCTCAATCCCGCCATCTTGTGTGTTCATTACTCCCTACAAGTAGATTGCTTCTGACCCCCAATTTAGGGCTCCGGAGACTTTCGATATGGTCTCAGCCACGATCGACATCGTGTCAAAGAAGAATCTTGCACAGATCTCTCACGTGTTGGCACAAATTGCCTCGGGTTCCGAGTTCTCTGATGACAGCCCTCAATTCATACCTATCAACGAGATGGTGCGCAAGACCGCCGAGGAAACGACAGCTTGGATGCTTCAGAGTGATTACTTCCCCCTGCCATGAATTGCTCGATGCTATCTAACATTCAACGTTTCCTACAGTCGCGGATGTCCCGGATGCTGAGAGCCATTATCATGCACATGAATTCTTAGACGTTACCGTTCAACCGAAACCTATTTATATTTCTCCTAATGAGGTCTACGGAATGCATTCCCTGCTCTCCAAATACCAGGACAAACTCGTAAGAATTTGCACCGCTTCGTGATTGCTCGCAGCTGACCTTGTCTACTCAGTCGCCCTCCCGTGATGATGGTCTGCGCGTCATATTGCATGACCTGGACGGTGTTCCGCATCTGGATAACGATGAGCTAAAGGATGCTCGAGACAAGGCTATCACCTTGGAGCTCACAAACAGATTCGCACGTGTTCGAGGTCAGTTTCGTTTGTGTACGCGAGTACTCCGCTCATACTGTTCGGTAGATCCTGAGGCAGACGAGAAGGCTCTGTGGGTACAAGCAAAGCGTGGTGTTCTAGCCATCCTACGTGTTCAACCAGCGCAAGACCTTGTTGACTCTCTGATGCGCCCGGTGACTGAGGAAGATGAACTGCGCTGGGAGATTATTGTGACTGAAATGGATAATGAGCCTGCTAACAGACGCATGCCTTCGACCACTGGTGTTGAATCGGGGTACAGACTCGAAGATATACGGTCGTACGTATGCGAGTTCTTTTCGCAAGAGTATGATACTGACTTTTTTTAGAGTTCAATTTAAGAAGGTCAAAGCCAACGCCATATTTTACCTTCTCGAGTTGGAGAAACTTGGCAAGATCACGCGGAACGATGGGTTTCAAGGCGTTCTAAACGCTATTGCAAGCGATGTTCGGAGCAAGCACCGCAAACGACTGCATCGACAACAGGAGAAGGACACCATGATGGATGCGCTCAAATATCTCAACGAACGCAAGAAGTATTTCGAGGAACAAATAGATAGTTACCACAACTACGTCGAAGGTGCGATGGCCACCATGCAGCGGGGGAAGGGGTAAGAAACTCTGCGTCGTAACTCATGCGATGCGCTGATGCAATGTATGTTTCAAGAAAAAAGCGTTTTGTTATTCCCTTCACAAAGCAGTACTTCCATCTTCGAGACCTGCAGAAATCAGGCAAGAATCCTAAATTCGGTTCGTTTAAATATAGCGCAAAAGACCTTTACGATAAAGGCATCCTCTTGTCCATCGACAAGTTTTCTCCTCGCCAGTTCGATAAGATTGATATCATTATTTCGTCGGAGAAGGCAGGCATTTTCAACTTGGAGGCCCTCAACAATACGCTCGGTATCACAAACAGGATGGGCACTACAGACCTCCGTATGGAGGATCTACTTCAGGCGCAGTTCGAGAACCAGGCCTCGCTCTCGCTTTTCAATGGACTAGTCAAGGTTAATATCAACCTTCTCTTGTATCAGATCAACAAGAAGTAAGCTAAGCCTCTCCTTTCATCGTTCTCTGCTGACGCATGGATGGAAGGTTCTATGTATGATCTATGGCTGCTTTCGTTTCGTTTCGTGTCCTTGTTGCTCCATCTTCACTGCTGGCAGATGTATACCACCCTCACACTTCCCTCGGCATGTAATGGTAGCTTAATCATTTACATACTGTATTTTTTTCTTCTCTCTCTTGCATATGGCCTCTGTATCTGTATCCCTCCATACGAATTTATGTAATGACGAAGCCTATTGGCTGTTTGTAAGCTCGCGTTACAACTTCAACTTGAACTCTATACCGTCACTTCTCCCTGGTTTCAAAGCCCCAATGTCTGCCTTCGGTCCTCCTCCCCTTCCTCCCGGTTGGACAGAGCACGTCGGTAACGTACAATAAGACTCAGAGCGGAGTGCACAACAAGCTCAAACCATCGTTCACCTTACACAGGGCCGGGTGGGCAGCCTTATTACTATCACGCTGCAAGCCAACAATCAACCTACGTCCGACCGTTCCCCGCGTTCCCCGTCGTTCCCCCTCCGATCGCTGCTGTTCAATCGCAGCCCAAGAAAAAGAAGGAAAAGCCGCTCGTGAAGAAGCCGATTCCCGGCACCGAATGGTTGCGGGTGACGACGACGGAGGGGAACACGTTTTACACGCACAAGGGGAGGAAGGAGAGTGTTTGGGTTGCTCCGGAGGAGATCAAGGAGGGGTTGGTGGAGCTGGAGCGCGTTGAGGCTCGGGAGGCGGAGCAGGCGGGCGCGGAGGATGAGGATGAGGTGAAGAGGATGGAGAGGATGATGGAGGAGGAAGTGGAGAGGGTGAAAGCTGAGGTGGAGGGGTTGGTGAAGCGTAAGAGGCGGGGTGAATTGGAACCGTTGGACGAGGTGGTTATCACTAAGAAGGCGCGTGTCGAAGAGGGGAGTAGAGAAGAAGCAGGGGAAGAAGTAGACGACGATGACGTGGAAGAAGACGACGACGACGACGAAGATAGCGAGGAGGAAGAGGATTGGCAGAAGGAAGCTGCAGCCCAACTCGCTGCGGAAGCCGAGGAGGAGCAGAGAATACGAGAAGAAGAAGAAAAGAGGGCGAAAGAGGTAGAAGAGGCAGAGGCGAAGCAAGCTCAGGAAAAACAGTCGCTCAGTATGCCTGATCGCGTCGACCTTTCTCTTGACGAAGCAAAGGCGCTTTTCAAGGTATTGATTCTATACCAATCCATCATATACAAGCATTGACGTGTGTCGCAGACGCTCTTGCGGGAAAAGAATATCAATCCATTGCATCCCTGGGACACCTCTCTACCGCTTTTCATCTCTGACCCTCGCTATGTCCTCCTTCCCTCTGTCTCAGCGCGTCGTGACGCCTTTGACGAGTACTGCCGAGATCGTGCTCGCGAGCTTCGACAGGAAAACGTCAAGAAGGAAAAATCACAAGCGAACCCCAGAGAAGAATTCGATTCCTTGCTCCATGAAGAGGTGAAAAGTACGCGCACTATGTGGAACGATTTTCGTCGAACATGGAAGAAAGATCGACGTTTCTACGGCTGGGGCAGAGATGATCGTGAGCGTGAAAAACGCTTCAAGGAGTACTTGAAAGAGCTCGGAGAGAGTATGTATTACTTTTCAGTCTGCGCGACGTCCTGGGACTCATGGTCGACCAGAAAAGCGTGCTGCTGCCGAGAAGGCCGAAGCAGATTTCTTTGCTTTGCTTCGGGAATCTGGCGTAGTAGGGTCGGACTTGGTTTGGAAAGACGCAAGTCCTCTCCCGTTTTGTTTCCATCACGCAACCATAGGTGCTGAAGCACACCTTTCATAGGTGAAACGGAAGTTGTATAGTGATCCGCGATATGATGCTGTTGGTTCGTCCACGCTTCGAGAAGAACTATTTCACGCATTCTTGAAAGCGCGAGGGTCCAAGGATGGCAAGGATCGTCGAGACCAGGTCAATGAATCACACTCTACTGCACCAGCAAACGAGGCAGACACTAGTCGCAAACACCAAGAGAAAAAGGAGCGCGCTTTGAAAGAGCGCGAAGAACAAGTGAGGGCTCAACTTGGTCGCACGGAAGCAGAGATTGGGAGATCTAGGCTAGGATTGAACAAGGAAGAAGGTGAAAGAAATTTCCGGTAAGCCACGCTAGAGTTCCCGTGCCTGCAACTACTGTTTCACGTGGCGCTCAGCGATGTCTCTTTCTCAATCTAGTACACTGTTGACGGACGCTATTCGAGATCCCCAGGTACGCTTTCGACATGTTCGTGAACAGACTCTGACTGTTCAGTCAGCTGTCTTGGGATGACGTGCTTCCGCAATTAAAAACGGATCCTCGGTTCATGCACTCAACTCTACCGAGAGATCAACAGCTACACTTGTTCCATTCTCATATGCACCAGCTTCGTTCAAAGCATCTGGATAGTTTGCACGCACTATTCAGTGCCCACACGCCCTCTCTGGCAACATCTTTTTCCCATCTTCCGCTTGGGTCGATTGAGAGATCATTACCAGCCACCAAACTTGGATTCGAAGCCAAGGAACTGGAGAGAGTGTTTGAGATATGGCAGAGGGAGAGGACCTCCGAGGCGAGGAAGGCTTTTGACGAGATGTTGACCGAAAACGCGTTCGTGGAGTTCTGGGGAAGACTTGGGAAGATGGGTGGTGAGGGTGTCAACGGGGGAGTAGCTGCAGAGGACATGGGGGAAGACGAGGGAGAAGGTTTCGGTGGAAAAGTCGACATGAAGGCTCTAGCTAGGAACGTCGATTTGGAAGACATCGTAAGAGTGCTCAAGGTGCGAGTCTTGGTCAAGATTTGGAGCCACCTAGATCTTACGAATTGATGATCTCTAGAACGACAAGAGATACATCATGTTTGAGCATGTTCCGGAGCAGAGGGAGAGGTGGATTCGAGTATGTTGTTCCTCTAACACGCCGTGTACCCGTACTCATCGCCTGCTTACAGGACTATTTGGCCGGTCTTTCTGCCCCCAAGTTATCTGTACATGTCTGACAATGCCAAGGCGCGTAGTAATTATTACGACGTGATGGTTGCGTAGTCTATAGCGTGAACCAAAGCTATGGTCTCACTCGCGTTAGCACGTGATGTGGGAAATCAGTCACATGATATGTGACACGTCAGTGATGCCCAGCAAAGTCTGGTCTATAAAGTTCCAAAGCGTCAAGTGTTGTTGTCGGTTTCAGCGTTTCCGTATCCCAACGATGCGTCTCCTCCGCTCGTTGTTTCTCGCGTTCTCCATCCTCGCTTCCCATACACTCGCTCAAGATGGTGATCCCGGTGATAGTATTCCAAGAGTCAAGCAGGAATACCAGGTGCGCATCTCGCAGCCATTTGGTGCTCGATATTTATCCATGCGCAGAGTGATGTAGCGCGTCTTCGCAAGATAGTCATCAACAGGTGAGTGTCCCTTCTTCTGGTCTCGTAATGAGTTCTTACATGCTTTGCAGTCTTTACTCGAACAGGTATGGAAACCTATCTCCTTCCTCATCGATCGCGACTCAAGTTGCAATTTTAGAGATGTCTTTCTCCGAGAGCTGATTTCCAATGCTAATGACGCTCTCGAGAAGTTCCGCCTGACCGCTCTCACGGAGAAAGAGATCCACGACGGTGTTTCACCATTGAACGTGACCATCAAGGCTGTAAAGAATGAAGATAGTGCTGGTGGTCGCATTATCATCACCGGTACGCGTCTTCCAGCTGTTCTCTGGACGAAACTAATGGACCCAGACACTGGTATTGGAATGAGTGCGGAGGAACTGTCAAGTAACTTGGTACATCCATATGCTTGTGCTAGTGGCCGATAGACTCACGCTGTACACAGGGAACGCTTGCGAAGTCGGGAACTTCTGAGTTCCTTGACAAAGCAGACACCATGGACACTACCAGCTCTGGCAATTTGATCGGTGCCTTTGGTGTTGGATTCTACAGCAGGTACATATCGTTGCACGCTTCAGTACATCATCCAAAACCTAAAATTTCAACCACTTCTTCCAGCTTCCTTGTCGCGGATCAAGTCACCGTTGCTTCTATTCCTCCAAAGTCCTCCAAGCACCCGAACCCCACGCAGAACATCTTCAGTTCCTCTGCCGACGATGGCAGTTTTGAAGTATATCCTGATCCCCGCGGAAATACCCTGGAACATGGCACAGAAATTACTCTTGAACTGAAGTCTGATGCGAAACATTATTTGATCCCTTCCAACCTGATGAAACTCATGTATGTACCTTTTCTTGCAAATGCGATGCATATTATCAAACTGAAACTCGCGGAAGTAACCAACACTCGGCCTTCTCTACCTCTTTTCCCATCTATCTTTGGAATGAGGTTGAACAGGAAGTTCCCATAGTAGAGGAAGAAGCAGTGACGCTGGAGACGGACCCTGAGACAAGCGATGATGCAGAGGAAGCCGTGGTTGAGGAGGAGAAAGTGTCTGAGCCCGTTGAACCCAAGACAGAGAAGGTTATGGTTGGGCTATGGGAGCACATGAACTCTCAACCTCCTCTTTGGATGCGGTACGTCCCTTCGGGTTTGATTGAATGGGACTCGAGACCAAGTTCACGGGCATTAGGGATCCCAAAGATGTTACGGACGAAGAGTATGAGTTACTGTACCAAGCCACGTTCAAGGACTTTCAAAAGCCTCTGACATGGACCCACTTCTCTGGAGATTCAGGGGATGGTATCTCCTTCCGCGCACTCATTTATGTTCCTTCTCGCTTGTGAGTCGAGGGTCCGAGAACGCAACTTGGCAACTAACACGTTGTAGACCTGGTGATTTCTTCAATAAACCACTTGAAGCAGCGTCCAACGATGTTAAACTATTCGTGAAACACGTATTTATTACTTCCGATCTTGGTGAATACGCTATGCCTAAGTGGGCTAGCTGGGTTAGGGTCATCGTAGATGGTACGAGCCTACGTCTATCTTTCGGGAGTGTGACTAAATGCGTAAATGCACGTGCAGCTGAGGATCTCCCTCTAAACGTATCCCGCGAGATGTTGCAGTCCAATGCATTCCTCAAGAAACTCAAAAACGTCATAATTCGTCGCCTCCTTCAGCTCTTTGGAAAGATTGCTGAAGACGATTCGGAGAAATACCAAGAGATTGTCAAAGTCTACAACACCGTTCTCAAGTTAGGCGCAGCGGACGACAGCAAGAACAAGGAGAAAATTGCGGCTTTAACACGTTATACAACCAATCAGAGAAATGATACCACCTTCGACGATGTGAGTGAGTTCTGCAGAAAGATGAGAACTGCACGACTGATTGACATATGTCGCCGAAGTATGTTATTAATAAGAAACAAGGCCAAAATCAGATCTTCTACCTGGCAGATATGGGTAAATCCGTAGAGCACCTTTCGGGCAGTGTTTTCGTGGAGAAATTGGATGCCAGAGGCTACGAAGTCTTCCTGTTGAACGAGCCTTTGGACGAGATTTTGATACAAAGTCTGCAGAGCTGGAAGTGGGTTGCGTTGACTATTGATGTGGACCAGACATTGACTATTCGTAGGGGCATTCGATTCCAAGACGTCGCCAAGGCTGGTCTCAAGTTTGGAGATGGTAAGCACCATCCCGATGAGGTGTTCAACAATGATAAGATTCCCTATAGATTCCGAGGAGGAGGTGGAAAACACGGAAACTCAGGCGGAGAAGTTCAAACCTTTGCTGGAGTGGTTGAAGGTCCAGGTCGGCGAGAGCGCGAGAGATGGCAAGTATTTTTCTATCTCGCACTGGTGGATCTACCCGGACTAACGGAGACGCATAGTCGTTATCTCTGACAGGCTTGTGACGAGCCCATGCGCGATTGTGGCAGACAGCTTTGGCTTCACGGCCAATGTTCAGAAACTCATGAGCGCCACCAACAGAGGCGCCAAGGACGATGTGATGCAAGAGATGATGAAAAAGCAGAAAGTGCTCGAGATCAACCCTCGCTCGCCTCTGATTGAAGGGTTGCTCCACATGGTCGAACAGCTGGAGGCGGATGGTGAAGCGAGGGACGAGGAACTTGCGGCCGAACTTGAGGAGGTTGCCGCTATTCTTATCGACGGAGCCCTGGTCCGGTCTGGCTTTGATGTAGCAGACTCCAACCTGTAGGTTCAATCGAGCGATGGCCAGCTACTGCTTACTGAAAAAATGACACACCAGGTTCCTCACACGGGTGGATCGTGTCTTGAGACGGTCGCTGGGTGTGTCGGAGACTGCGCCGACAGACAGCACAGTGAAACCAGCACCTCCTGTTGATCCGTCACTTCCTGAGGAGGTTCTGAGGTACGAAGAAGACGCCAAGACATGGGATGCATTCGTCAACGATGAGGGATTCCAGATAGATATTGAGGAGATTGATGAGGAGGGGAACGCAGTTGTCGCACACGACGAGCTGTGATCAATGTAGTAGTTGACTCGGAAATGAATTCACACCTTGTTGAACTGAACTCAAAACCAACTCAGCTCAGAAGCTTTCCCGGGCTTACAATGCCTCCAAAGCCCGCTGCGTTCTCCCGTCTTCAGCTCGCAGCAGCTCTACTTGGTCAGTTCTCAGTTCTGCCATGTCCGTGTAGCCGTTGAACCACTGCCCTGCCAGAATACGACAATGATCCAGACAACCCCGACGCACCCCACCGCTCCGCACACGAGAGCGCAATCTTCGCCCACCTCCGTCGCCATCACCCCTTAGGCAAGCGCAAGGGGCCCGACTATCTTGGCGTCCAAGTCCCGAGCGAGGTCGGGAGCGACCCACCGAACAGAAAATCAAGGGGTTCAATAGACGCCCTCCGCAACCCTTTCGGAGACGCCGACGATGAGGACGAGTCGGCTGACGAGGATCGTGTCGAAGTTGACCTCACCTCTTGGGGTCTCGATGCCTTCATGGACAAGAACAAGTCAAAGGGCAAGGTCAAAGGCCGGGCCAAGTCAGAGATATTCCCCAATCCACACGCCCACATCCCGATGCGCACTGCACACAGCGTCGCTGGAGACACCCCCCACAGCAGAAATGCACGCACTATGAGTCTTGGTGCCTTGAATGAGTTCGGCGCAGGCGGCGCGTTTCTGGACGCCGACAGCCATGGGCGCGTTCTATCCATGGCAGACCTCGACCGGTCCCCACTGCCGCCACTTCAGCGCCGTCGTGCTTCTACTCATGCATTGATCGAGACCCTCCCTGTTCAACCGCCTCTTCATTCTGTCCCCTTCCCTTCGATTTCGGTTTCAGGGCGGTCATCTCCTGGTCCAGAGGAAACTCTAAGACCAGGGTCTCGTTCATCGCGCTTAGATTTGCAGACGGTTCATGCACGTACGCATTCTGGTGGAAGCCTGGGTTCAAAGGGTCTGTTGGGTGATGTCCCCAATGACGAGGATGGCAACCCTTTCGCTGTTCAACCTCCCTCTCCAGATCGTGCCTCTCGTTTTGACCCAAAGGCGAAGCGAGGTCGGACCATGTCCAACGGATCAAATGGATCATTCGCAGATGACAATGTTTTCTCTGTTCGTCCTCCTTCTCCCTCGCGTTCCTCTCGCTTTGACCCCAAGACGCATGGTCGAACGTTGTCCGTCAACTCGATGGGCACACGTATGTTGGTCGAAAACGACGTGGATGCCGAGTCACGACGTGAGAGACCGCTCTCTACGTTGGAGCTACTCCGGCCCAAAGTTCTCGTCATGCCAAGTCCCTTGCAGAGCACTGTTCCTTCTCAACCACCCCCGTCTGCGACGAGACCGCGTAGCGGATTCGAAGTATCTACTGACGGTTCTCCTCTTCCCCTGGGTGTCCGATCTTCCCGCCTGATTGCACCTGTTGCTGCCTCCAACTCTTTCACCCCGAACCCTCGTGCCAGTCTTTCAGTATCACAACTTGCTTTCCGAAACACGCTGGTCGTCGGCGGGCAGAGGGATATTGCCTATTCGGACATCGATCGTCATTTCCCCCGCGCTCTCAAAGATGGAGAGCAAGCTCACTTTGACATGGAAGAGGAAGCTTCACCAGTGGCTTCCACTATCCCATTACCTCCTGAGCCGCCTATGGATTCAGAGGCTAGGCGACCTCCTGGTAAACTGTATGGTCGGAGCTTGATCGACAATCTTGAACACCGAAAATTGGAAATGAAATCGAAGGCTCGGTACGTTCCACGCCGTTGGTGCGCTGTTATGAGACTAACCATCTCCCTTCTTTTTACATTTCAAGTACGTTCCAGGGTGATAATCGACCTTCTATGATGGTCCGGGGACAAATGAGACGTCCGATCACCCTGATTGACGCAGATTCGCTAGGTCCCACACCGAATTCCAATCCCCGAGCATCAACGTTCACGAATCGAAACTCCACTGCCAGACCACTGCTTGATTCAAAAGGTGGCATCCTTGGAGCTTCAGCTTCTACGGGGGATCTCTCGCAGAGCCGTTCCGTCTTTGGTGTCGACACCCTCTGGGATCGTGAGTTGCAGAAGCTCAAGGAGATCGAGACTCAGGAACGGGCTGAGCTCGAGGAGCTTAGGAAACGCGAACAACAGGACTCTGAGCGGCGTCAGCGGAAGAAGAAAAAGAAGGGCAGGTCGACATTGCGAGAAACAGAATCATCGCCGCAACTGCACGAGGATCCTCAGAATGCTCTGGAGGCTGGCATGTCATCGGAACCTCTCGTGCTTCCAGCCATCCAGAGGCCGATCCTTAGGCGTGTGCCAGCAGCAGATGATGATATGCCAAGCGAAAGTGAAAGCGAAGACGATGATGTTCCTTTGGGGCAGTCTCTGGGTCGCATTACCGAGAGAGCGGCCGATAACTGGGTGGCAGAATCGTCTGATGAGGATCAAGGACCGAGACGGACGACCGGCACTGGGCCTCGCTATGTTAGATCTCCTGCTGTCTTAACAGAACCACCCCCGTACGAAGGCCAAGACGAACATAGTAGCGAGGAGGATCTCCCCTTGACTGCAGCCGCCGAGCGAATTGCCAAGCGGGCATCGCAGCTTCCACCTCCGAGGCTCTTGGATGATGATGAGGAAGACGAGGATAAGCCTCTCGCAGCGGTGCTCAATGAAACGAAGATCTTGCTCAACCAGTCCAAGCTATCCCTACCCAATTTCAGCTTTGGCAATCTCTCTGGCGAACGGCCATCGATGAATGACGACGACGACGACGACGAGCAGCCACTTGGTCTTCGTACCTCCCGTCTTCCTGCCATGGCTTCTCACACATCTCTTCCGTTGATGAGTGGGGGCGGTGGGGACGAAGAGGACGACAAACCGCTTGCGTTGCATCCCGAGCAGCAGCGCAAGACGCAGCACCAGATGCTCGCGCATTTGCAGCAACAGCAACAACAACAGCAACAACAACAGATGCTAATGCAGGCGCAAATGCAAAACAGTTTCTATTTTGGCAACCCTGCGATGATGGGCTCGGGGTTTTTCGGGCCGCGCATGAACATGGGGATGGGGATGGGGATGGTGGGTATGAATCCCATGATGGGCATGCCCATGCCGCCTTCTCCCCCTCCAGCGCAAGATGCTGCCAAATATGGGCGCGTGGACAGATGGCGGCACGACGTCGCTGTCGAGGGCGAACGATAAGGTTCTCTTATGATACGCCGTGTGGGTCACTTTCGTGTAAGCCGCGAGAAATTGGACTCGTTTTGGTTTGGTTTATTTATGACATACCTTATCCCTTCACTCCTTTCCGTTTATTTCCTTTTATCATTCGTTCCATCACTCACACCACTTTTAACACAACTCCTGGACTGGCTCTTTTTCAATTCTCCACCCTCTCTAGATGAGAAGCATTAAAAATAAGTCACTCCTTTAATGTCCTCGACATACACAAATACATCGGTACAACTCGAGATGGAATGTCCGGGTAGATCTACTCGAAAATATACCATGAAACAATGCGACATGAATCCATGAATGAAGGGGATTACCAATTTGTTGAAGGGCTATGATACGATGCGGGGATGGGAGGCGGGATGTGAGCTCGGGGAGTGTGTGGCAGATAAGCTTGCAAACGACGGAACACGACTCGGCAGCAAAACATTAATAAAAAATAGAGGAAACGTAAAGACTTTCGATCTCGTTCTCATCGTGATTGTAGTCAGTATGGAGCATGTATGAGAAAAAGAAAGAGAGTAAGAGAAGGGATGCGAAGATCATGAAGGGTTCGTAATCCACAATCTGCGTTTAGGGACTGTGACAATCGAGACCTCTCGCCTTCCCATTTCCTCCTCTATCCGTCGTTGTCTGGTATCCTCATCGATATCGTCGTCGTCGTCATCCGTGTCGACGGAGCGAGGGCCCAGGCTCGTAGAGACGTCATCATGACCAGCCGCGCGATAGAGGGGTTGGTGCAGGTACGGCCCGCGAGGGTCGGTCGGGAAGGGGAACTGATCAGTGCCTGCCATAGAAAGCGGGCGGGAGGTCGGTGTACCAGGGGAATGGACGGGCTGAGGGAGTGGGCCCCGAGCGCGCGCGATCAAAGTAGACAAGAGAGATTTACCTGGACGTCCGTGCCAAGCGAGCGTAAAGAGTGATATGTAAAAAATGACAGTCCAGAGAAGGAAAACAGCAAAAAGAGACATCGGGGCACGGTACCAGAGAGCAGCGAGAGATAGGATGCAAAGTGCAAGAACAAGGATGTGAAAGACAATGCGGAGCAAGAGCTCGAAAGGGGGTGGGAGCTCGTACGCCATACGTGGAAACGCAGGCACTGGCATTAATGCGCGAGTGCTAAGCATGTCTGTCGTATTAGGTGTCGAGCCGTTCGAATTCCCCTGCGTTCTGCCGTGATGGACAACGTAATCGAGCTCGTTCTGCTCATTTGATGACGAAGAAGGGAAAACGTTATGAAGTCAGCGTCGTCAGGCCCTCAAGCGACATGAAGATCATGCTTACCACTGCATTGAGACTGCGCCGCCGATCTAGCCAATCGACGTCTCCTAAACTACGGGGCGCCACTGGTACACGCTGATAAATCTCGATATTTGGATATGCGAGGCCATTGATGCTGGCCCTACGAAGGCGTGCAGGACGGTTGACTACCTCGAAGGCTCGTTGAGGTCCTGCGGAATGCATTGATTCGCTATCGATTGAGGCCCTGCCTTCACGGCTCCGGCGACTAAGCCAAAAGCTGGAGCCACCCCATGAAGACAAACGCGCTCGTGGTGAGGCAGGAGGCGAAGGCGGGTATTGAGTCTGCTGTGGAGCAGATGTCGATGCCAACTTTTCTCCCGTGTCCACGGAGTTGGCGCGAGATGCAGCGACTTCGGAACGATCGACGACTTCCTTTTCAACGGGGTATCGTTTTGATCGAAAGAATGTCAAGAGGTATAAGAAAGGGACGACCGCGTAGAGTGCAACGACGAGTACTAGTCCTGCTATGGCATGCCCCGTCCGCAAATGGGGACTCGTGGCACTGCGTTTAGTGACGGCCATCGCAGACCGAGTGGACGTGAAGGCAGTCACAAGGCCTGCGACCCCCAAACCGTATGCCAATATGCCGAAGAGAAACGCTAGATAGAGAAGGGGGGATTTACGGTGGGCTGAGCCCGTGATCTTCGCTGGCGGAAGTGCTAAACGAGCGAGGAGGATGACAGGAAGGAGGAGGGCGATGGAAAGGGGTGCAGCAAGCTTGTGGCCCAAGGAAACATTGTATGCTTCAAACGAGTAAGTGGAGGTGGTGGAAGTGGCCGCAGTGGAAGTGGTGCTAGTGGGTGCGCCCGATGTAGTGGTCGTTGGGAGTGGCTGGAGCTGGGATGCGCACTGAGTCAAGTATTGAACGTTGACGCCTGCGCCGTTGGCATTGATGCCGGTTTGGAGTTGCCCAGAAGGACCACCCCAGGAAGAATTGGAGGAGGTGATGACACCATTGTAAGCTCTGAGGATCCAGACCTCGGCAAGGTAATTGCCATTCTCATCTTGACCACCAAAGACAATAGTATCTGCGGCTCCTTGACGATTAGTGCCGATAAGAGCCTCACTGAACGAATAAGCAACGGCGCCTTCGCGAGGGGATGGGAAGGAGGGGACGCCAGACGATCCGGGGTCACCGGCGGGAAGGACTCTGCTCCAGTCACCGGTTGTGGTGTCCAAGACAGCGACTTCACCTTTCTGAAGGCCGCCTTGATCATCCCAGTAGGAAGAGTTGAAAGTGCCGAGGATGAGAAAGACCTGGGAACTAAAGGAGGAGGAAGCTGGGGAAGGATTGAAGACCAATGCGCCGCCATAGCGGGGGACAGGACAAAGAGGGGGCCTTATGAAAGAAGAAAGGCCTGCGTTGACGACGAGGGAAGCGGGCTCGGCACAAGAGCTGGTGGTGTCGAGGGTGGTGTTGCAACCGCTGACGGAGACGACGGTAGAGCCAAGGACGGTGGAGGCTTGGTCGATGCTGGTGTCGGAAGCACCAGTCAAATTGTGACTGGACCAAGTGCCAAAAGTGTTGTTAGTGGCAAGATTGGAAGAGAGGGTGCCTGTGATTTTGAACTGCCAGACGTCTTCGAGTGGGAACATGGATTGGCCATCCGTGCCACCAGACATATAAAAGGTGGTGTTTGTGGAATTGCTATCAGGAGCTGTGCGATAATCCCTGCCACCTGAGGCACTCCATCGAGGAGAAGGTAAGCCAGACGAGACGGATACCTGTGACCAGAACTGGTTGAGATAGTCGTACTCCTGGAAGGGGGGTGAGCGAAAAAAGCGGAGGTGCAGGAGCGAGGACAAACCCAGACGTCGTTGAGGGGGTGACCGTTGGTGTCTTTTCCGCCAAGGAGGAGATGGGCGCGGCGGCTGGAGAGAGGAGATGAGCAGGGGCGAGGGAATAAAAGTGGAAAGACAGACTAGCTGGAGGAAAAATCATCACCACTGAGAGCCATGCATCTTGCGGGCGGAGGAGTGGAAGGAAGACCGGGCTGAGGTGACGGGACGGACCAAGAGTTGGTGTTGAAGTCGATGCTGGGAAGAAAGGTCAGCGAGGTTGGAGGGTAAATAAGTGAGAGGGATAGACAGGATGGTCTGCGACGAGGGTATGCCGCTCTCGGACTGGCCGCCAAAGATGACGAGGTTGCGAGAGTTGTCGTCGTATCCGACGGACGGATACTTGAGTGCTGGTGCGGGTGTGCCGGCCAGGAGGTCTGTGATATTGAGCCACTGGAGGGGCGGGACAGGCATGGTGGTAGTGATGGTAGCGTGGACATTGTCGAGGAGGAGGAGGAGGAGGAGGGAGGCGGGGAGGAGGAGGGGGATGGGTACGGGCACGAGGAGGAGGAGGATGAGCATGGCGGCCACGGCTGGCAGCAGCAGCGGAGAGAGAGGAAACGACGGTCGTTCCCTCGCCGTTGTCCAAATTAGGAAATTTAGTCCGGGAAACTTTGTCGCGCGTTTCAACGCCATGTATCACGTGACTGACTCATTATGGATCCCTCGCGATCGCTGAGCGTCTCCGAGCCGTCCGTGAAACGTATACAGACGAACGACGGCCGTGCGACTGCCGAGTTTCAGTCACTAGAGTGGGCCGCGTGCATTGCCTGTTACTTACCATTATTATTAACTTCTTCCTAGGGACGACCCCGCATACTCCCTCGCGGCCACCATTCGCGCCGCTTCCATGCGCGCACGAAAGTGTCCGTGTTCTCTCTGCACACGTCCCCGCATCCAGTTCACATCATTTCCCCCTTGCAGCCGTCATCGAAGGATATCTGTCTTCACCGCCTTCGTCTCACTTGAAACAGGCACCACCCTCCCTTTTACCCGGCGTTGCTGATTACCCACCCTCCGCCCGCGAAACTAACCGCAAAATATTCTCCTCTCCGTCTGGCACATATTCTCCCCTCCTGTCCCCCTCAAAGCGTAAACAGCCCCATCCAGACACCCACGACCATGACGACCAGCTGCCGATCATACATTCCCAATCTCCAGATCAAGCTTACTCGACCCCCGAACTCGGTGGCGATGACATGGATGTGGATAGGCCTATGAAACCCCTACGGCGACCTAGACGGATCAGGGAGCTCACACCAACCCGCTCCTCGTCTCCTTCTCAAACGGAAATGAATTCGCATCAGTGCGAAGAACTATAGTCCAACACGCACTCTACACAGCTATTCTCCGACTCCGCCTCTGACAATGAACCCCTTTGAACACTGACGCGCATGCATTTTATTTTAGGTAATTCTTCCAATCGCCACCGTTCCGATCCCTCCCTTTGCCTTTTTTTTTTTTGATTCCGTCGCGTTTCCGTCGCGTTAACCTTGCCTACCACTTACAGCCCATTGCGATATCAACCATTGCCTCCGTAGTCCTTCCATTGTCGTCGTATATTGTCCTGTGTATTCCACGTTCACCTGTCCATATTCATCCAACGAGCCCGTCTAGCCTCTGAGACCCGGTCGCAAATCCGTCCCTTTGCCGAGTTGACAATGTCGACAACAATGCAAAGTGCGCCAATTAGGTCCGTTACTTCAATGCATCACCTGTTCCTCGCCTTCTTCTGACAGGTGCCTTGTGGTCAGTGGTCTGTCCTGCGTACGTAAGACATTTCGGTTGTCGTTTAATCGATATCGCCCTCGGACCCACCCACCTATCGCATTTGTCTGACACGCTATCCCCCCTCCCAATTTCCCACATTCGGACTATGCACTTTTCAGGTCAAGGGCTTGGTTTTGCGCTATATCCCGCGAGCATCGAGACCAGACGCCCGATGAACATTTTCAAATCTCCGACCAGATCCATGTTTCGTTCACTGGGAAAACTTGATTTAGTGCTGATCACGTAGTATATCTATGTGCATAATCTCCACCGGAAAATACGCACTTTTTGTTCCTTTAAATCCCTTCTCCCGTCCAAACAACATCTGAGCGTCGTTTCACCTTCCTCCGCCATTTCCCTATGGCCTCATCTCCCTCTCTCTCAACTTCAGGACCCGAGGATCGTTTCGACAAGGCTAAAAAGCACCTATGGCAAGTAACAGTCCTTTGTCATTTTCTCTCAGCACCACAGACTGGATTGACAACGCGTGCAACGTTGCAACAATCCTTCGTCCTACGTTCGGAAAAGCGCGAAACCCCGTCCCTTTCGCGTCTTGCTCTCGCTTATTACATACCGCCTGCGTCGCGCGAGTGCCGACGCCACACGTCTTCGCCTCTGAGTGACTTATAATCCAACGTCCTCACAGGGCTTCTGAATCACCAGCTCACGAAGAAAACCACCCCGATCCCCCCGCAAACCGACGAGAGCCTGGAATCAAGTCTCCGTCTCCGGAAGACGCTAGCATGCGTTCCACTCATTCGACCACGCCTGACCGACACCGATCTCCCCAATCGACCGAAAAGCCACAGGTCCCGGAATGCATTCTCAAGGCGCCATCAAAGTGCGTCATATTCTGCCTCTTCTGCACGGTGAACAGTTGATCGGAGACGTGACTGAAATGTATTCGCTGCGAAACAGCAGGCCGCAACATGTCTTGCCACCTTTCTCTCGGGATGGATTCAATTTCGATCACGACCGTCGATTACCCCTTCCACGATCTTGGAACGCAACGGAACATGTAAACCCCAGAAACAGACCAAGGTAATTCTCTGTTCGCAGGTGACTGACCCTGAGCTAACCCGGACATGGCTGTAAGAAGCCGCATCGCCTCGACGCTGACCGAACCGCGGACTAGTCACGAGAGTCTGCAACGTCCCGTTTCACTTTCTGTCTTTAATTCACCTACTGCGACCTACATGTGGCCGGGTTTTCAGGCCGCATCGCAAATGAGCCACCCCCCAGTCATTTACGTCAACTACGATAATAGAGATGCCATGCGGTCGGCGTCAACCAGCTCTGCGTTGAGCAGACATGATTCACCTGTCACTTCGTGCGTTCATCGCTCCAGATGCCAATGAGGCCGCTCACCGATTTTCGTCAGCTCTCCCACATTGACACATCGCGATCGTTCTACCACCAATATACTTCCCAGAAAGCGGCGTAGTACGTCGCCCGATAGCAGGTACGTCGGTCACGAATTTTCTGGGATGACTTGTGACGACCTTATTATGCGCTCTTCCTACAGTGTGTCGCCCGTCCGAAATACTCGAGGTATAATGGAGTCAATGAGGTATATCGGACCATGCTCGTCCCGCTGACCTACTAAGTTGTTCTCAGCCAGGCGCACCTGTCAGACAGGGATCATCACCCGCAATATGCGCAGAGCTCTAGGCAACAGGGCAAGCGTCCCTCCTTCCAGCCCAGTCGGCCTTTCACAAGCGCCGTGACGCGCGGGACGTCCATCAACCATTCGCTTACGTCCTCCGAAGATGACCAACTCAGGACTTCGCGTGAAGGGAGCATTCAGATTAGCGAGGCTAGCGAAGTTGAGGTGGCAGCCCGACCTATCGTCCGACGTCAATCGCCGCGCAACGACGCGGATGCGTGGGAACGACATGCGAAACCGACGTTGTCTCCCGATGGGACGACCAGAAAATGGCAATGTACATGGCCAACTCCGGAAGACCGCAAAAAGCCCACATGTGAATACACCTCCAAAAAGCAACTTGTCAAACGTCACGTTGAGACGACGCACTTGCGGTACAAGTAAGTGAGACGAGTTTGCAACAAACGGGTTCTCATCTTCGATAGGCCCTTCGTCTGTGAAGTATGCAAGAAGGGTTTCCCACAAAAGACGTCTCTGGATACCCATATGCATGGCCAGTACGTGTCACTCCATCAAGAGGCCAAACTAGTTTATACACCGGTCTTGATAGCACTGGTTCTACCCCGCACGTTTGCCGCTATGGATGCGGAATGGCCTTCAAGGATCCCGCTCGAAGACACCGTCACATGGTTGAGGAGCACGGATATGTCCCGAGGCAGTCCAAAAAGAAGCACAAAGCTGGTCCGTCTCCTCAAGAGGGTACTACTGTTGATCCCGTACGTCCATTCACGTTTATAAGCGGCTCGGACGGGTAGAACTTCCGTGCATGACCCGCCCTTCCCTCCTTTGGATCTGTGGTATTTCATATATGTATTGCCAGAAACTGATATGTATTTTTAAAATCTTCGTGACGCATTTGCGCTACTGTTGTAGCGTATCATTATTATTTATGGGTCTTCCCCCGAACATACCCCCTTATTATTGTTAGATTTGATATCCCCCCACCTTTTTTGTAGCCTTTTGGTGAAGGTTCTGGTTCCGACTTCTAGCGTAGGGCGTCTGTATGAGGGTGCAATCATCCGCAGCACGAAAATAGATCCATCCGGATGATCGAGTATCCGCGTGAGAGCACACTGATGATAGTTGCCGCCTAGAAAAAGGACGGACGCAATGTGTATGGATGCACATGAGCCACGCTCTTGCAGCGTGAACGGTTGTTGCGATGACCGGGAGTCCGACTACTGTTTTCGAGTGTCGACGATGAAACAGATTGGGAATCAGAGAAGTTAAGTCGGCGTATCCTTCTGCACCTCGCTACGCCTGTCTCCGGGAAACTATCTGACACATGGCGATCAAACGTCAAGGGGAATGGTGATTCGGGTGAAGAACCTTTTTCTCTAACGCGGCGGGAAAGTGCCAACAATGAGCTGGACCACTGCTAGCCCTTGTTCCAAGTGACAGCCGACGTCAAACCTGCATTGTTGTCAGTCGTGACTCGTGATGTCCGAAATGAGCTGTCATGCCGAAGGGAAAGGTTGATCTGAGTTGGCTACCTCTTTTTTTTCCACGTTTTCACTGCCTTGTGTCTGTGTCTGTGATGCACTGCATTCCGAGTCAGTGCATGGACTTGGTCCGCGATACGCCCCCCCAACGTCCTTGTGCGCTGGAGGGTACGAGAGTGAACTACCGAACCTTCCTAATCGGGTAGATAACACAGCCTTGTTTGGGGTTCTGCGATTGGCAAGTTCGGCATGCCGGCAAAGTCGCAAAATGCCTTCCAACTCCAAGCCTTCCGATCCACCGCTGGGCAGCCTCGCCATCCAAGCCCCATCACTGACACCGCAGCTAGTTCATGTTTCAGCTGCGACGTGTCACAACCTCAGCCTGTTCAAAGGCGAGCATTTTGACCCTGCCTCGCAGGCTGTGTGGCCTCATCTCCCAAAGACCTTCTCAGGGAATACCGTGCGCTCGATGACACCATCACGATGAGGTTGAACCGCTCAAACGCACAGTTCCGCGATCGAGATCGCCAAGGGACTGGCGGGAAAGGTAGCATACACGATCGAGCCTGTGCGTACGTGTGGAAGGAACTCCTAGGTGAGTGCGCTCAGGTTCGTTCCTTGTGCCCAGCGAGTGGTTATGTTAACTTGCGATCGCGTCAGAGAACTGGAAGCGCAGAACGGAAATTGTAGAGTATTGTGTGGGCGTCGTGGATCAATCCGTGAACGAGAAGCACAAGTTGCTCGACGGACTCGACGGCGATGACAGGGCAAAGAGGAAGACGCAAGCTGAGTTGTTTGCCGACGAGGTGAAGGTTGGTTAGAAGCAAGCTACTTCATTACCGTCAATAACTACCGCTAACAGCCTGGGTCCTAGAGGAACCAGGTGCACAATGAATTGTCTGTCGAAAAGATAATACGAAGACGGTCCCTCGAGGGTCAGTTATACCCCTGACCCTGCACTAGCCCCTTCGATCTCACTGACGTGATCTTCACAGCCTTTCAATCTCGGTGTCGATACTTTACACCGTCAATGAGCGATCCTGAGGCCAGGAAACGGTGGGATAGTGCTCAGTCACAAGAAGCACGGTAGTGCCCTCTCTCCTCGTTGTTTTCATTCAGGGCAAGTGCCACCCCTCATTGTCTCTGCATGCGTACCGTCGGACTAGCGCACATCATGGTCTTTGTTCGTCAAGTAGTACAAACTTTGGGGTACATGCAATGTTGCATTACTGACAAATAATACCTTACGTCATCATTATGACGCCATCTTGGGCCGAATATTAACCCGATTGGTAGGCGGCTGTATCTTGGAAGGACACCACGAACATGCTAACCGCCCTTGCGCTACTCGGTCTGTGTACCTCAACGCGGGCTATTGTGCCACCTCCGTTGACGGTGCAGGACAACTCGGATATCTTCATCACCGAGGACACTAAGGTTCCAGTGGTCCTAGGGGTCATGTCTCGTTGCCCGGATGCCCTACTTTGCGAAGCGGTCTGGGACCGCGTGCTCCAGAGAGTGGGAGACAAAGTGGACATGTCCATTTCTTTCATTGCAAAGTATGTCCGTATGCCCTGTGACTCGCCAGGGTTCCTTACATTATTTAATGCAACCAAAGACCAAACCGATCAGACACCACTTATGGGGTAACGTGCATGCACGGCCTGGAGGAGTGCGCCGGAAATGTGCACGAGTTGTGCGTTGCCAAATACCACCCGACTTCAGAGTGGTGGCCTTTCCTCCAATGCCTCAATTTTCAAGGCCGTGATCAAATCGGGCTACGCGAAACGGCCGTCAGCTGTGCTGCAACGGCGGGATTCGAGTGGGAAACCGACGAGGCAAGCCTGTGTACCGGCGATGATGGACAGGGGGACGAGGGCGTCAGGCTACTACAAGAAAGCGTCCAGAACAGCTTACGGATGGACATCACGTAAGTCAAGTGGGTGATTCAGGGCCCGATGACAAAAACTGAGGCTTCGAGCGCAGAAAAAGCTGTACGATCATCATAAATGACCGTCAAGTCTGTATTCGTGACGGTACTTGGTACGAATGCGAGGTGCGTGAATTCTGAGGTGGCAACGGAGATAATATTCACATCAAACGCAGGGTGGACACACGCCTGCTGATTTCATCAGGCAAATCAACGAGGAGTATGAACGGCTGAATCAAGTCGATTAGGAGGCGCAGACGCGATACTATAGATTTAGTGTCGTCAGCCTGATCTCATGTTTTGATCCCGGCTCGTTGGGTGTATATGAAAGTATCCACGATCACGAAGCGGCTGCGTGGCGGACTACCATGTGCTCGATCAGCCACCAAGAATTAGCTCGTACACGATGACCACCAGGTTAAGACCTATCAAGGGAACTAGTTTGAATGAAAAGTTAGGGGTACTTTTTCAATGCATTTGTGGAACACGCTTACTGCGCATGAGTGTCCGCACGGCACTGATGAGGTGTATTATGCGGACTTTAACGCCGACGTCCTGCTGTACATAGCCATAGCCAGACTGGTCATAAGGCTGGTTGAAACCGGCGTTGGAGGTCTGGGGTTGGGTCGAGGCCCAGCCGACTGCAAGAGGTGGTAAATTGAACGAGAACAGTGGTGGGGAATGACTAGAACGCACTGCGTGCAAGGAACCGGTCTTCACTGAGAATTGCGACGGCATTTATCAAGAGGAGGGAGACATATAGAATAGCACCGATGGAGAGCATCGTTCCGTCCAAGAATGCGAACGTCGGACGAGTAATTTAACTAGTAAACGTGACCGTGACCGTGACCAATCATTTGCTTGCAAGCATGCATGCAGTCGCGAAGAGCATCCGACGCGGTCAGTGCCAGACGACTCATTGGCTCACTTGTTTTCATAGCCAGTCATGCAGGACACTCCCACCACGAGACGACGAGAGTGCTTTGGCTCAGTCGTCGAACGTAGGTATCCCTTTCCGATCCCCGCGCTCATGTACCGATCGCACCCGCCTCTAGCTATTGGAACCCCATGCAGTGGGTTCAAGAGAAATTCGCTCCGGCACCGAAGAAAGCGTCCGAACACGCGGTCAAGCACCAGGACACTACCCCTGCTCAAGACGAAGTGTTCCAAGGGGCGCCCACGACTCCCGCTGCACGAGACTCGCAGGAAAAGCAACTCCCGAAGCGTCCCAAGCAACCCGCACGCGAGGTACATCTCTCCCCATCCGTGAATGGAATCCGTAGAGTAATTCTTTATAGCACAAGTACTCCACCGCGAACTTCAAGATTTCACACAGGAAGTTGAACATGCTTGGGAGGCAAATATCTGGGAAACCCATCGATCATGCTATAATGCAGATGAAATTCAGCGAGAAGCGCGCTAGCGTCCGCATCAAGAGCATGCTGGCCACTGCAAAGCTTCACGCGAGCGTGTACAAGAACATGGATGCTTCGAAGCTCGTCGTCTGTGAGTGCATTCCTTTACCTGTGAATTCCCTAACACGAGCATCTGGTAGCCGAGGCATGGGTGACCAAGGGCCCGAAGCAACTCAAGCGTCTGGAGCCCCGTGGTCGAGGAAAATTCGGCATACGCGTACATCCGGATTCGCGACTGAACGTGATCTTGCGGCCAGGTCGGACGTTCGAGCAGCAGCAGGATGAGAAGCGTAAGATGCGGTTGAAGAGGATAGTATCAGCTGGCATCGTTCGCGAGGACGTTCCGCTCCGGAATCCAGCATCGGGTTGGCAGTGGTAGTAACTTAGCACTTTAGGCGGTAGATGTCACAGCCACCTACACGTCGGTCTTTGAGCATAACCATCACACGAAACGATGTTGCGGTGCTGGCGAAAACTTCCTTTGCTCCTTGCGAGCTCACTCTTTCATTCCTTTGCTTTCGCCGGTCCAGCATTCGAAAATACAGCCATAGTGCGCACGGTTGAACTGGGCGGCTCTCTCGTACACGTCAGTACCACTTACGCTGTCAAGGCACTCGAGCCAGATCACTCTACATACCACGTCGCCCTCGGAAAGGGCGAAAAGGAAAAGGCGAGTTGGATAGAAGCCAAGGTCAAGGGCCAAGCGCGACCTCTCGAAATTGTTGACCTGAGCGAGTCGGATGGGTGCGTCGACGTCTGGCTGTCCTTGTAGAGCATGACCCCAGCTTGTTCCCCCAAGTGATACTCATGTATTCGCTGTAACGCTGCCGAGAAAGCTTGCTGTCAATGGAACGATTAATCTTGTTCTCGAGACGACTCAGACGCACGCAACGCGCCCCTACCCGGCACAAGCAGCACAGGCGGACCCTCAGCTTCTGAAATATGACACGGACTTATTCGTCCTCAGCCCCTACACCACTCTCGTTCAGCGCACCAAAGTAAAGTGCGTTTAATTCGCGGTGCTTTCACCGTGCAGAGCTCACCGCATGTTACAGATCCCCTTCCCCGGACATCATTTCTTATTCCACCCCTGGAGGGGTAGACGAATTCGTTGGAGATGTTTCTGTGACTCAGTCCGGTGCCACTCTCACATACGGGCCTTACCACAACGTGGCTTCGTCTACGACCGCCGAGTTCCTCTCCAAGTACCAACAACCCGTCTCTGTGCACTACAGCTATAATTACCCCGTTCTCGAGGTCACGAAGCTCCAACGTTTGGCTGAAATCAGCCACTGGGGGTCCAACCTCAACATCGAGGACAACATTGACCTCCACAATGCTGGACCCGCGTAAGTAGTGTAACCGTAGTTGGTGTTGGCTGATTGTTGATCATTGTGGGTTATGTTCAGTCTGAAAGGACACTTTTCCCGTATCGACTACCAAGGCCAAAGCTATTTCAATCGCGTGCCTGCGCACATACTTAGTGGGTTGACGCTGCACCTCCCTCCAGGGGTAACCAACGCGTACTTTTTCGACTTGAACGGGAACGTGTCCACGTCTCATCTGCGCAAAACGCCTTCCGTACCCAAAGGTAGCAAGGCCATTCAACACAGCATCCTTGAAATGCGCCCAAGATATCCGCTTTTGGGTGGATGGAACTATTCCTTTACTCTCGGGTTCGATACCCCTCTGCAAGACTCTGTGAGCTGGAATGCAGCGAATCAGAGGCATATCGTCGGTGTTCCTGTTATGACTCTCATTCCTGGGTCTGTGGTGGACGAAGCCGAGATCAAGATTATTTTGCCCGAGGGTGCCACGTAAGAGTTTCGAATTCGTATCGAAGAGACGGCGAGACGCTTAATGAATGTATCAGCGATATTGACGTTGCAACACCCTTCCCCGCGTTGTCGAGTACGATTTCTACGCACATGAGTTACCTTGACACAACGGGGCGACCGGCCGTCTCATTGACGTACAAAGATCTGACTGACAAGCACACTGCCATGATATACGTACGTGGACGGGTGTCGTGTTTTGGATAGATGTTCTGACGAGTGAACGCAGGTTTCATACAGGGTGCCGTTGTCAGCGCACCTGAGGAAGCCGATGGCGGTCGGAGCTGCGTTCATGTCGCTATTTACGATTGTGCTGGGAGCTAGACGGGTCGATCTGAGACTGCACAAGCCGTAGGTAGAAACGATATTAATGCAGCAGTAGTAGACTGGTCCAAAAAAGTTATGTTACTGTGACTTTGTTGCGACGCATTGGGATGACGTGCTTGTCATGTTGGCTAGAATTACTACGTATACGTTCGCCGTCCGTCCGACTTTCGTGCGCGCATTTGCCTCCCGAGCGTCGCCTCCAAGAAAACTTCTCAAACCATATGATCTCGCGCTCCAGCTCAAGCAGTTTGCTGCGGACGGAAATGTTGACCGCGCTGTCGAGCGCCTCCGCGCCGTGCCGAGGGATGCCCAGAACGTCCCCGCGTGGAACACGATGCTCTCCCTCTGCATGTCCCACAAAAAGTTCCAGCTCGCGTATGAGCTCTTCGTCGACGTGAGTCCGTCCTACCTTCCCGGCCCTGTGTCCCTCACATGGATCCCGCATCCCAGATGAGACGCCGTGGTTTCTCCCCAAACATCTCCACATTCGTGACCATGTTCAAGGGTCTCTCCCAGATCACGGACTGGTCAAAGCATCCAAAACAGCTCGCCAACGCGCACGCCCTGTATCGTTACTACCTCAAGCACACTGAGTCCGTCAAACACCACGACCCCGAAAACATCGCACAGCTTGCTCTCGCACCCCTGGTCATCTACATATCCATCCTCGGTACCGCAGGCGACGTTCAGAAGATATTTGATGTCTACTTCGCCATGGACCAAGACGGTCCGAACGCGCCAAACAGATTCGTATTCACAGCCATGCTCCGTGCCATCACGAACCACCGGGAACGCACAGGCGTCGCGTCCGCACGCGACGCGGCTGCTTCAGATGCAAAACACGTCTGGCTACAGATCGAAAAGACCATGCAGAAGCGTCCAGATTTCGAACTCGATTCCCGTCTCATCACTGCGACAATACACGCACTAACCCGCGGTCGCCCAGCCGACCAGAATCTTGCCCTGGATATCATCGCCCAGCACCTCGGTCTCACGAGACCCGGCCACCCGGATCCCTTCAAGCTTTCTCCCCATCTCAACCACTGGACTCTCGATGCTGCCCTTCAGGTCTGCTTTGCGATGCAAAAGTTTAGGCTCTGCGTCCATTTCATGCATCTCCTCATGGATAATCTCGATCTCGATCGGTCCAGCGTCCGTTCGCTCGTGGCCAGATTGCACATCCACAAGCTTCTCCGCGCCCACGCGTCCCTCGCCATATTGGCCTCCCCTCACGAGTCCTCCCAGGCCATCGACGCGCTCGAGTGGTGCCTGAGGAACGATGCTAAATACGACATCCCCGACCTGCGGTCCTATCACCTCGTGCTCATGACCTGTTTCCGCACTGGAGATTGGGACGGTGCCCTCAAGTCGTTCCAGCTCATGACGGGCATCCAGACGGATTCCTTTTACGAATCCGAGGGTAAGGCCCCTCCCAGAGTGAAGAGACGGCCGGAGAGTAGGAACCTCTCGCCGAACGTGGAGACCATGTCCTTTATCATGCGTACGGCCCTTCAAACCAAGGACAACACGAAATGTCTGCAGGCAGTTTGGCTCTCGGAATACGTCGGCATCGAGGGTCTTCTCCGAGACGCAGACGCTAATGCTGACCCATATTTTCGCGCTTCGTTTGCACGGGCGCTGGCGGGTGTCGTCGATCGGCTGTTGGGTGACCCGAGGACAGGAGACCGTCGCGAGTGGCTCGTCTCCGTCAAAGCACAAGCTCAGGAGGTGGTTCGCATCATTGGGCATACCCTGCGATCCGACAAATTCACGCTGGGTGACCCGACCACGTTGACACAGGAGGACCATGCAGTCGCGTTCGATTTTGCCGCAAGGAGCAGTAAGTCTCGCAGTAATTAACGATTTTATTGTCCAAGTTTGCATATTATATCCACAAGCTAGATGAAGCGTGCAGGGGGGAAAGGAAGGGAGTAAAGAGACAACAGAACGGCGGAAGTATCCGCGTCGACTTATATATCAACCTGCAACTGAAAGCCCAACAATGAAAAAATTGTGTAATTAGTAAGTAATCATTAGTTGAATTAGGCAATCGAATTCGGGCGATCTGCAAACGTTGTCTTGAAGCCAGGCGTAGGGGGAGCGAAAAGTGTGTCTTCTGTCAGTGCCATTGACACTGGCTGGTACGTGTGCGGCAGCGGAACTTCCCCGGGCAGGTGCCCCATCGGCATGGGGCTGAGCCTTCCCGGAGCTTTGCGACTTCGAGCATTCCCTCTACGACGCTTGCATAGCAAGACAATCCCCCCAATGAAAAGAGCGACAAGGATCAGGGTATTCAATGCCATGAGTCCAAGGATCACGGGTAGGAAGTTAGAGAGCGTGTCTATAGCCGTTGCAACTTGCGTCGACAGCGAGACGGTGGCCGATCCGGAGGGAGAATTTGAAACGTTGTAGGTAATATTGGTGTTCGGCGTACCGCCACGAACACTGTGGAATTTGACAGAGGCTTGATCAGGATCAACCAGAGCAAGCATTTGGACGTATGGATCGCCCATGCTCCCTGAGGAGTTGAAGTCGCCAAAGTCGTAGAGGGTATAGATCGAGCGGAGGACATTGTCACCGATCAACCAGTCACTTTGCAAAGATTTAGATCGATAAGAACGTGGCATGGACTAAAATGGCGACCAACAATTGACCAGCGCCGACAGATACGCTCTGCGGTATGAAGGAGCCCACGCAAGTTGTGGAGTCACCCACGGAATTAGGCGTGACGTCGAGCGGGTGAATGGGAAAAATTTGATTGCTTTGACAATCTGTCAAAATCTTGTTTCAAGAAAAAAAAGGGGGGACATACTCTATTTGTAAGGCTATGTCAATCTCAACATCGCATGGAACGACCCATTGGGCGAGAGTGGAGTCGTACTGTGCACCAGAAATGCCACCATAAATAGCTTCACACACTTTGGTAGGCGCGTATCTTGAGACGAGGTCGCATCATTGTTTCGTGAGCATCATTCAACGGGTAGCTTACGTGTATGATGTGCCACTGTCAAGTAAAACAACGGCCTTGTTCTGTGGCGCGGCGGGTACCGTGGTCGAGACGGCGTTTGTCTGATTCCCAACAATAAACGAGTCTAAAAGGACGTTCCAACGAGATGGTGCGATGACTGGCCATGTCGGAATTTTATTCGTATCTGTAACGTTGGCATACAGGGGATCTGTTTCGCCAACGGAAAAGCTCCCCTGGACATCGTTACCGTCTGCAGTGCTTTGAAGCGAGAATGCGATGAAATTGGGTTCGCTTGGGTTGTCATTGAAAAGGCTGTAAAGCAATGAACGGCCTGATGATGAACCGGTCTGGTTTATCGCCAAGTCTATAAAGGAAAGAGAATCAAAGCTAAGACCCATTATTCCCGCTGCCCCGTACGATGTTGATGGGTTGTTTGCCGACGAAACATTCAAATAGGCTTGCTTGGGTACAGTGATGCTGTGGGAAAGATTAGTGGCGGGTGCTTGACACAACCGAGATTGTACAAGTACCCTGCAAACTCTGTCGAAGCATACGCTATATAACCATGCGCCCAACCGATGCCATACTGTGTGGTGTGAATTTTCACAAGGCAGACGCGATGTGGCTCAAGCTTACTGTGAGGTTTAGGCTTGTCGACTGGGTAGCACGTCAATAAAAATCGCGATGCAAGAAGACTGTACTGACGGTAGCGTCGGCAGTGGGGAGTGATCCTTCCGAAGGCATTACCCATAGATCTAAAACGGAGGAGAGTCAAACAAGGTGGTTGGGGTGCGCTCGACTTACCAGACGAGCCCGTGTCAAACTGCACTGGAAACGCTGAATTGCGATGAGTATGTACGGAAACTTTAGCGGGTGCAAGGGCTTAAGCGCTTACAGACGCCTCCGATGGCGACCTGTCACACGACTGAGCTGGGACCGTTGTCGAGAGCGAGAGCACTCACATTAGCGATATAAACCATGTCTTGCACGTCACTGAGGGTGATGCGTGAGGTGAAAAGAAACGGTGAACGAATGAGATACTCGCTGGAGAGAGAGGGAAGTATTGGTGGACGTTGCTGCATTGGACGGAGAGACCAAGACAGCGGCTGCTGAGCCACTTCGACGTTGAAAAGAGGGTCTTGGCGCGCGTCTGATAGGGATTGTGACAGCCATCGAACTTTTTAATTTAAGTAGGGAGCGTGAAACGAGCGACGACGACGACGACGAGGTGTATTTGTGGCTGTGCTGAATTCATTGTCTTCTTTGCACGTGACATGCCTACACTTGATCCCTTTCCGATTCCGATTCCGAACTTCATTCCACGATGACGGTCACGACGAGAGCGAACATCGTCCGGCTCATCAACCTCACCGCACGGCACTCGGCCTGTCCGTGTCATCGCTGCACTTCTGGATCTCACCCGCATGCAGCCGTAGCGCTCAACCAACTCAGGCGACTCGCGACACCCGTTCACACCGTCGAGAAGGAGTATGCCTTCGAGGTGCGTCGCGAACACCACTCTTTGCAAATCATGTTCAACCCCTCCACAAGGTCGCCGCGTCCAACCTCAGGTTCGGGGAGGGCGTCACCCGCGAGGTTGGCATGGATCTCAAGAACATGAAAGCGCGCAAGGTGACTATCTCACCGCTCGTCCTTTCCATTCCTTGCATGTCTTCCTAGGTCGGCGTCTTCACGGATCCAGTCGTAGCCAAGCTCAAGCCAATGGCTGTCGTGAGTAACTCTCCCGCTCCCTTTACTCCCGCTCAAACAACCTGCTCTAGGCTCTTGAGTCCCTGCAATCCCAGCAGGACCTTCCCTTCGAAGTCTACGACAGAGTGGTTGCTGAGCCCACGGAGGAGAGTTGGAGAGACGCCATTCAGTGGGCAAGACAGCATGACTTTAGTCATTTCCTGGCGTGAGCACCCCGTGCGATCCTTGGATCCTCTGACCCCGATCACGCATTGTAAAGTGTTGGAGGTGGAAGTGTCATTGACACCGCCAAAACAGCAAACCTGTTTGTGCTTATTCGTTCGCTAAAGTCCCATGGCCTAATCCTCGTCAGGTTTACTGTCTACAAGGACAGCGACCTTATGGATTTCGTTAATGCTCCCGTCGGGAAGGGACTACCCATCTCCCAAAGCCTACGCCCTCTCATTGCAGGCAAGTTCCATCCGGATAATTCTCATCTGTATGATCCGATTTTCTGTCAGTTCCTACTACCGCTGGAACTGGCTCCGAGACCACCGGAGCTGCGATTTTCGACGTCACTTCCCGCGCCTTCAAGACCGGTATTGCGAATCGTGCCCTCAAGCCCGTGTTAGGAGTGGTTGACACTGCAAACACCGAAACCTGTCCTACAGCAGTCCACATTAGCGCCGGCCTTGACGTCCTATTTCATAGCATGGAGAGTTACACTGCAATTCAGTAAGATCGAACCCTGTCGGTTTATGCTCGCATGCTCATCCGTTTCAGTTATACGGAACGTACGCCCCGCCCGGCCAACCCAATCCTGCGCCCAGCATACCAAGGGAGCAACCCAGTCGCTGACATTTTCTCCCTCTGGGCGCTCAGAACTACGGTAAAATATCTCCCTCGCATTGCCAAAGATAGGACCGATCACGAAGCAAGGAGCCAAATGCTGTTTGTGCTTTTCCAAACACACTCCCACACTTCTTGCCAGCAGCTCACACAAGCGTTACAGTCTCGCGGCTTCTTTTGCTGGTATTGGATTTGGAAATGCTGGCGTACATTTATGCCATGGCATGAGCTACCCGGCAAGTTTGTGTGTGGTTGAAAATTTTTATTTAGATTGCCTGACGGGTATGATCAGATTTCTGGTTTGAACAAGAGGGGTCCCAAATATAAGCACCCAGGATACCAAGTCGACCACCCCATTATCCCTCATGGTGTAAGGTATGCTACGAAGCCCCTCTATGCTTGATCGTCAGTTACAATTCATGCGCTACAGTGTCGCCCTCACAGGACCCGCTGGTATGTTTCGAGATTTACTCAATACAATAATCCTTATGCGCCATCAGTCTTCCAGTTCACTGCGCCATCGTCCCCTGACCGCCATCGGGAAGCACTGGCCATCTTCAACAACACCACGGTGACGGATCCTTCCATCACCAGCATTCCGGATTCTGAGATCGGATGCTACTTGTACGAGGCAATTGCCGGGTTCCTCGACGGGCTCGGTGTACCGCGCGGATTAAAGGCGGTGGGCTACACCAAGGACGACATACCAGGGCTTGTCGAAGGTACGATCCCACAGCGTCGCGTGCTCGACCTTGCGCCGAACATTGGCAATGTCGTTGGAGAAGACGGAAGGGAACACCTCACTCGGATCATGGAAGCGTCCTTGGAGTATTGATCATTGTGTACCAAGTACTTGAACTTTGTCGTTTGCGTGTAACATGAGAAACTTGCTGTTTACCCTTGGTTTGTCCATCCCGATTTCAGCGCGATCATGACCCCGGACGACGCCACAAAACGGCGAAGCAGGTTCAAGCCATGTATTGATCTTCACGACGGGAAAGTGAAACAGATCGTGGGTGGCACCCTGTCGGATGATGATCCAGGATCACTCCGGACGAATTTTGTCGCGAGGTCGGTGCGGCAACGATCAAGCATGAGATTTACTACTTGACCATCTCCAGCCAATCCGCAGGGGACTTTGCACGTCTATATAGAGAGCACGAATTGCAAGGCGGGCATGTCATCAAGCTGGGACTTGGAAACGATGAGGCCGCGAGAGAGGCATTGGCGGTATGGCCCGGTGTGTGTTCGAGGTTGATTCCTTGACGACTCGATTCATCTCCACGGTGCGTTTCAGGTGCATTGCAGATAGGCGGCGGAATAACGGCCGCCAATGCACGAGAATGGTTAGATGCGGGTGCCAGTAAGGTGGGCGAAACGCCGCGATGTGACGGTCGTCTCAATCTGTTCAGGTCATTGTCACCTCGTATCTCTTCCCCGGAGCGAAATTCTGCCGGGAGAGACTCGAGGATATTTCTAAAGCCGTCGGGAGGGACCGGCTTGTGGTGGACGTGAGGTTGGTCGGTCCTCTGTGTGCGTGCATGATGCTCATGGCGTCGACGAGCAGCTGTCGTCGTCGAGGGGAAAAGTGGTTCGTAGCGATGAACAAATGGCGGGACGTGACGAACATGGAGGTATCTAGAGGTGGGTCGCAAACGATCATCATCCTCTGGCAGCGAGCGAACCCAAGAGGTTAGAAACACTCGACGAGTTGTCGAAACATTGTAGGCAAGTCGAGGGTAGCGGTTGCATACAATCTCTCTGATTCTCGTCTAGTGAGTTTCTGGTTCACGCGGCCGACGTCGAGGGGCTATGCCAAGGGATCGACGAGGAACTAGTGAGAAGCGAGTGTCGCGTCCATCTTTGGGTGTACACGAAAAAGTAACCCGGATTTCTCTAGAGCTCGGTGAATGGGTGACGATACCAACCACGTATGCCGGAGGGGCAAAGCGTAAAGCGAAATCTAGTTCTGCTAAGCAAGTCCGGCTGATGCATGCACAGATGTCTCGGATCTAGCGCTGGTGGATTCGCTTTCGAACGGAAAAGTCGATCTGACTTATGGCAGGTAAGAGTCATTCTATCGGAACTGCAGCTGAAGCGTTGTTGACCGCATCACAAGTTCGCTTGACATCTTTGGGGGTACGCTCGTAAAGTTTGAGGATCTAGTAGTATGTAGTAGCCGTGAGAACTGTGGCTTATAAACTATACAGTTATTCGTTCGCATACATCGACCACCCTCCTGATCAGAGCAAGAGAAACTTCAAAATGCCCGGCAAAGTCAAGGCCTACGAACTCCAGTCAAAGTGAGGATACGACAAGCAGCGCTCGTCACGATCTGACCCAGACCTTGCAGGTCCAAGAATGACTTGACCAAGCAACTCTCCGAGCTCAAGAACGAGCTGCTTACCCTTCGAGTACAAAAGACCACGGGAAGCGCTCCTTCAAAACTTACAAAGATGTACGTCAAAATCATTACTCTACGCTCGATCCGGGCCCAGACTCTTCCGCTTGCACAGCACCGTCGTGCGCAAGTCGATCGCACGAGTCTTGACTGTGATGAACCAGAAGTCGCGTCAAAATCTCCGGGAGTACTACAAAAACAAGAAATATCTCCCCCTTGACCTCCGGCCGAAGAAGACCCGTGCGATCAGACGGCGACTAACCAAGGTGAGACATTGAATAGATCTTGGTGGTGGCGTGGCGTTGAGGCGACGTTTGTGATCTGCAGCACGAAAAGTCGTTGAAGACGGAGAAGCAACGCAAGAAGGACATTCACTTCCCCCTGCGTAGATACGCCGTCAAGGCATGAGATTGCAGTGTCGGATGGCGTCTCCACGGTGGAGAGTTGATGTCGTCTACATGCATATGATTTGTATGTCCTAGGCCCTGATTGACATGACATGGCGTGCCTACTGAGCTGTCCTTGGGATTGACTTGGATAAGGACTGAGATTCCGTCTGGACCGACACGAGACCGAACTTGCCGTCGACGGTGGACGTGAATGTGGACGTGAACTTTGCAGGGTGGTAGTGGCAATGATGATCACATACTAATCGGAGAGGACACGTGTAGAGTGGTCGTGCCAACGGTCTGAGTAGCTCGACTTGGGTGCATGCTTCTGTCCAGACTCAGCTTTTGGCTCCCTCCATCATGTCCCCGCCCAGCAACCGTCTCAGAAAGTCAAGCCATGTCAGTCTCGACCATCCCCCCCAGCCCTCTTCTCCTCGTCCGTTCCAGCTCGACCCCAGGCCCACCCAGGACGGTGGGCCCTCTCTGAGAGAACCATACCCCGTCCCTGGTAGCAACCCTGCCAGTCAGTATACCCTGCTCGACAAGCTCGGAACGGGCAGCTTCGGTACAGTCTACAAGGCATTGCACAACGAGACCAAACAGATAGTGGCAATCAAACAAATCGGTGCAGTGCCCAGCCAGTCCGGCCCGCCTTCCATCCTCTGACCTCTCGCCATACTATTAGACTTGGAGGACTCGGATGACGATATCCTCGAGATCCAGCAGGAGATAGCCAGCTTGGCCCAGTGCGACTCCGAATATGTTACCCGATACTACGGTTCCTTCGTCGTGGCCTACAAGCTGTGGATAATCATGGAATTTCTCGCCGGCGGTTCTTGTCTTGACTTGCTCAAAGCCGGTGTCTTCTCGGAAGCTCATATCGCCGTCGTCTGTCGTGAGCTTCTTCTCGGCCTCGAATATCTACATTCGAGGGGCACCATCCACCGGGATATCAAAGCTGCAAACGTCCTTCTCTCCGCTTCCGGAAAAGTCAAACTTGCAGATTTCGGTGTTGCGGCGCAACTCACGAGCACTCTAAGACATACCTTCGTCGGAACCCCCTTCTGGATGGCACCGGAGGTCATCCGTCAAGCCGGTTACGATGTCAAGGCGGACATGTGGAGTCTGGGGATAACGGCGATCGAGATGGCGATGGGCGAGCCGCCTTTGGCAGAGTACCACCCCATGCGCGTACTCTTCCTTATACCCAAGGCCAAACCCCCAACGCTGGAGGGCAACTTTAGCCCTGCTTTCAAAGAATTCGTCTCTTTGTGTCTCACAAAGGACCCTGGCACGGTACGAGATCCCTATTCTGGTTTGAATACGTTCTCATGCGGTGTCCAGCGTCCCACAGCCAGAGAGCTCCTCCAGCATAGATTCGTCAAGAGCGCCCGGAAGACTCCTTGCCTTGCAGAGTTGATCGACCGCCATGAGGAATTGCGCGCTCTGTCTCCCCAGAAAGGTTTCCCAGCGTACCAGCCTACCGTCAAAGGAACGGCCCATTGGGAGAGCAATGCCACGATACGCAGTGAATGGAACTTTGATACCATCAAATCGTCGTCCGTGATGGGGACATTCAGCAGTGCTGCCCGCGACTTGCTTCCTGACATGGATGATGAAGAGGCAGATTCTTCGCCCTATGACGAGGAACGATCGGTTGATACAGAGGGTGCTATCAAAGGTAGCGAGCAGCGGGAATCCAGTGGCATCGGGATGAGCCATCAGGCAACACGCTCGACCGTAATAATTAAATCACCTTCCGAAGGGCAGGACCTCCTCCTCCCCGTGATGGACGCGTCATCTAGACCCTCCACTCCTTTGGACGCTGCGCTATCTCAGGACGCGCCCCCTGCTTATACTGGTTCTGTCCGGTCTATGTCTATGAAACGTTCATCATATGCTGCAAGGAACAAGACGACCGGTGCTGGGACGGTCATGCGAGAGGCCGATTTGGGTTCTGGTGTCGATACCATCAGGCCAGTGAAGAAAGTCGACACCATTGGCTCCTTGCGACTCTCAGCAGAGTATGTCGGGACTGCTCGCGGTAGAGACGATGTCCCCCAGTCCCCATCGTCGACCTCGCCTGGAAAAGAATGTTCACCGTTCAGGAGAAGAGCAAGTGAATCAGAACGAGCTGGGCGAGCTATTGTCGATGACGTAGTCCTTCCGGTCCTCCAGAACGTAAGCGCGCATCCTGATTAACCTGCTTTCCTTTTTTCTGACCACTCTTGTCTCAAAAGACCATCCGTGATGACATGGACGCCCGGGAGATTGAATCGCTGAGCATGATCGCTCGGGGTTTTGCTGACTTATGCGACGCGAACCCATCACTCTCCTATCACGTTGTCTTGGATATTCTTTCTGGCATCAACGAGTACGTTTCTCGTGTGTGTGGCAAATCCTCATTAACGTGCCCATGCAACTTAGAAACACCTCCGTTCGGCAACACGTGCAGACTTCGCGTGGATTATTCCCTCACAAACGGATAATTCGAAAGAGCGAAATGACCGCCAGAGGCTTGGTTGTCACTGAAGTCCAAGAGGACATCCCGGCGCCCTCGGCAGACGCGAGCGGTTCGTCGTCGGGAGGTCACCCTCTCAAAGCAGACGACCCAGCTGCCAATGCACGCAAGTCACCCATCGCCGAACTTTTGTACATGCGTTGGCTTGAAGGTCTACGAATCAAATGGCCAAGCATTTTGTCATCGTGACAGTTTGATTACCGCCATACCCGCCGCCGTGCAGTTCGCGGGTTTGCTCGATTCTAATTTGTCTGCACGCGATCGCCACGAACTCGTATGTTTAACGGAGGGCCTTTCGTGCCAGCGCTTGCGCATGGATGCTTTAATGCGCGTTGATAATCATGTATTCACGTTTATTTCATGGATGCGACGACTTACGGTAAACATTATCTACCAGCTCTAGATACCTCCGTCGTTAGTATACTCACCTGTTCTGGTTTGAACCTGGTCCGCGCACTTCTGAAGGCACCCCTTGAAACGATTTCCTGGTGTCACAAAATGTTGACTCTAATTTCGCAAGTAAATCGTAAAGTGTAATAGGACTGATATAATGATAGTGGGACAAACTAGTAATGTATCGTAGGCGAAATCCTCATACTCCAAGTCAAATAAAAATGCTTCCAGCTACCGCGGCGATGAAAGTAGTGATACTCGATAGTACGACTGAGGCAGCACTGAAGTGCTCGGCCCCACTCTTCTGGTTTGCGTGAGGAGAACCAGAGGGACTGTGAGTTGAACTCGAGCCAGAGGGAGGCTGGGACTTGGCCACAGTGGATGATGGCCTGCCATGATCGCAGTTCAATAACCGCAAAACAAACTGAAGAGAAAAAAAAGTTACCCAGCAGCCTTGGTGCTATTCGCTTTGATGGGGGCTTTGACATTGACATCAGCGACATGGGCGGGCGTCACAGGAGAAGTGGCATCAAGTGAATTCAGGTAAGCTCCCAAACCATCCATTCGTGCCAGCGACACGCGCTTCCAACCGTTTGCAACCATCAGAGGGTATGCATTGACAAAGCTTTGAACCGCCAAGTCAGACAACTCGTGTTCCAAGATAACGAGACCTGGCGACTTGGAACCTGTATTGGCAACATTCAGCAATTCACGCGCCAAAGAATGAAAAACCATCGTCACCAACCAGCGAGCCACGTTTGCATTTGCGCCCCAATCTTATCCATCGAGGTACCAGGAGGGCTTTGGTCAAGCGTCCAGTCGTCGGTACTGAGGAGATTAATTAGGCAAAACCAGCTTGCGAGAAATAGTCGGATACATACTCTTGATTCCAAATAACCGTAGTCAACCCGAATACTTCCTTGGCAATAGCACGAACACGCATATCGCTGTCTCCATAAGGGGGGCGCCAGAATCGGGGGATGCGTCCTCCAGTGGAATTATGCATGAGCTCCATAGTCCAACCCAATTCAGCGATCACTTCTTCGTTAGACTTCGTAGTCATAAAAGGGTGGGTCCATGTGTGAACGGCAAGGTCGTCCTGATTGACATTGATTACGGTTTGAAGCTGCTGCGGGTTTGCGAGCATGTTCTGGCCGATGAAGAAATGGGTCACATGTTCGTTGTTCTTAGCAAGGAAATCGTAAAGGGCGCTCGAAGCCTAAGAACAGATCAGTGAACTTGGGCTACGAGTCGCGTGCAACGAAGGAGAAACGAACCGGTAACGGACCGTCATCAAAACTGAGCGCAATCACCCCGGCAGGTGCGTCCCAGATATCACCAGCAGCGACACACTTGTACGTGGAGGAGCAGACAGTGGGGCTATTGGGATCGTAACCCAAGGGGTAAACCGGGTTCTCCTGACCGACAACTGTGGTGAGCGGGATATCGGGTATCTTGCCAGCCGAGACGGCCTTGTTCAACGCATCGGTCCATGCTTGAGGCATATTCGTGGTCGAGGCGGAGGCGGCGGGAAAGCCCGCAGACCATTCTATCAGAAAGTTCGTGTGAGTCTCGAAGTGAAGACACGAGACGCCGGACGTACCAGGGGTTCCTATGGCGGGATAAGTAGCGCCATCGGTGTTACCTGCACGCCTGAAGAGGCTGTAGACAGGATGGTCTTCTTCGTGGTACCACCTGCTCGGCAAAGGTTTAGCATCTATATGGGAGTGACCAGCAGGATTGGCCGATGCATATGCAACAGTGGCGGCGAGGAGGAGGGCAGAGGTGAACCGTGCGGGCATAGTTAGGATGGGAACCTAAACGAGAGGGGGTAATAGAAAGCGTGCTAAGGAGGGGGAAGGGGAAACGGTAAAGGGAGAACCCAACCAACGACTCGCATTTTATACTATTGGAGGACGTCAGCCCCGAATGTCAACCTCCAGAGAAAGCTATCCTGGTTGCCGTATAAGGATTGTCTAGACGCGGACGAGTCCACCGATGGATCCTACAGGAATTCGAGTTAGTAGCGGTGACGTTATTCCAACTCCAAGATCGTCATCCGTTCGCGGAGCAGAAGTCGAGCTGCCCATTGCCAAATTAAGCCGATCGACGCTTCAAAGCAATACTCACCACTACTTTTGCAATGAATTTTGCTAGTTGATGACGGAAATCCATCAAGCCTTAGCGGGTTGGTTACCTGACCAATGTTAATGAGCGCTCGAGCGTCAGTGCAATTTTCAGTCGTCGCAACTGGATTCTAGCCGATGAATATGATCGTGATACAACGGTCGACGATGACATAACATGGTCCAGATCACCTACTATGTGGCAGTTACTGGTGAGGCAGCAGCGGATTCTCCACGAAGCCCACTCTTGAGAACCAAAATACCCGACTTCAACTGCGCGATCTCCTTTACCATAGCCGTGAACCTGGCCTTCTTTGCCTCGCTCGTCAAATACGGCGTAAAGTGTTGAATACAGTCCCGTGTTGTTGCATTCGACGTGTGCTGTAGCCACTCGATGAGCATCCTCTCTTCCAGCTCTCCTTCGGGCGCAGGACCGGTTGGCAGCGGCTTCCGCTTCTTGGGTTTGGGAGCATTGATGCCATTAGTCGTACCGCTAGTGGGGCTGGCTCCCGATACCTCATCGACTTTACGTTTATTCACGGGTTTTGCAGTCGCATTGATCGGAGAGCCGACCAAACCTTTGGCACCACTACCAGCGACTGGACTAGATGCCCGGCTCCCTGAAATAGGGCTAACTGCCTGACTCCCTCCACCAGGCGCTCCACTGAGTGGACTACTCCCTCTGCTCACGTTCGGTGATTTGGCTTTTGGCGCCTTCGGGCTTGTAGCTCGTTTAGCGACAACCGAATGCCCTCCCAAACTAGACGCGGGCGCTGGTGAAACTGCGCGAGAGGCAACTGCGGAGTCATCTGTGGTTGCAGGCTTTGTGGCTGGTTGCTGCGAAACCGACCGGGACTTCACCTGTTGAGGTTGTTGTTGTATAGCAGGCTCATTCGATACGACAGGGGGCTCTTCCTCCTCCTCATTTTCGTCCTTTCAATAGATGGTGAGAGCTACGACGAGAGCTACAGATAATGCTGAGCTCACCGAGCTTGCATAGGGATTCTGTTCCTCTTCACTCTCATATGCAACGTTTTTCTCTAATTTGCGCATGAGTTTCTTGAGGGATTTGCCGTCTTTTGATAGCTGGGACTCGTCTTCATCCTCCTCTGACTCGTCGATGTACCCTTCGCGCTGTTTGTTGGCCAACTTATACTCCCGTTTTAAACGTTCCTAGTCATGTATGAGATTTAGTTGGAACACCAAGCACCACTGTCGACTGACCTCGAGCTCCCTGGCTTCCTCGTCGTCCATATCTGGGGCTTCGTGCTCGTCGTCATCTGCGACCTCCTCTTCAAACAGTTGCTCGTCAAGATGACCTTCACCAGTGTCTTCTCGTTTAGGCCGAACATTTCCCTCTTCGTCTTGCTCTGCCCCCTGTGAACCTCTGTTGACAGTGCGCAAAACTCTTCCGCCTGGTGCTCTGCTTTGGCCACCACTATGCGCAAGTGCTGCCACACCAGCGACACCGTTTGCATCAGGTTCAGCCTTGAACATGGCCGACGTAGCGGCAGAAGGGCCCTGTCCGTGTCTGCGATGTAATAGCCAGCGCTCCGGATCCTTGTTCTTTTGTATCTTCGCCATCTTAAACAGAGCCCGTAAGATGAACGGCAGGGAAAGAGAAACAAGTAGTACGTACTAATGACTCGGCCTCCTCCAAGTTGGGAATATGATGCTTTGGTTTCTTGTGGAACTTGTACCATCGGTGAGCAGGTACGAACTTGAATACTTCTTGAGCGGCAGGCATGAAAAGCGCATGTGTCTCTGCCTTTGAGACCTCCTCCAGCTGCCCGACCCAAACCTCATTTTGCCGTGCGTCTTCGATCACCCATGGGTATCTCTCTTCCTTCCTGAGCTGCCGAACATCCTCTGGAACTTTGAAAACCTGACGTGTTTTCCTCGTAATTTTCCTTTTGCCATTCATGGACGTCTTTCCCTTGGCCTCTTTCTCCTTGGACGGACCCTCTCCCGTCGTGTTCCCGATAGGCCTGCCATCCACATCTACCATAACTAATCTCCCGTCTGAGCCAATCACCGGTTTTCCGTCAGGGCCCAACATTGGGGCAACGGGGACCTGCTGCGTCGAAGACGGCTCTTGTCTCCTAAGATCCTTCCTGTTCAGCTTTATCGGCTCCTCCCAGGTCGAGACGTCTACGGGCTTTCGAGAGTCGAACTTCATCACGTCATACTTCCACCCATTGAGCGCAGACGACATGAGCTTGTACTCGGAGAATTCGCCGTCAGGGAGCTTGGAGCTGTCGTCGACATTGTCCGTGCTTGGTGGTGTAAGTTGCTGGCGCGGCGTAGCAGACTTACGGGGCGAAGGGGGGGTCCCGCTAGAAAGAGGGACGGAAGGCTCCTTCTTGACGGGTTTCCTTTTGTGAAAAAGGATGGATTCGGCTGGCTTTGGAGGCATGGTAGGATTTGGTGAGCAGTGGATGTTTGGGTGGGCAGGAAGTCGGATATGTTCCGTGCGGGGTAGGTTATGCGAAGGAGACTCCAGACATCCGCGCAAACTGTCAACGAGGTCGTTGTCGTCGTTCAGAACGACTAGCTGTCGAACGTGCTGGACAAAGCACAGAGTTGATCACGTAATCTCGACACCACCCAGATTCTCGACTCATACTACTTATGGATTCCGAGTCGTCGTCCGTCTGGCAACATACAAGTTACAGAGCCCACTGGCAAATGACAAGGGGCACATTTAATCGTGAGTCTTGGAAAAACTCTTCATTCATTCAGTTAATCTCTTGTGGCACCATGAACACCCGTCTCCAATCATCTTTCCTACGTGGACGAGGGTCGGTTAAATGGCCTTATCCAGAACGTGAAGAGGAATAGATCAGCAGCTGCGGCCCCGGTGAACCCTCGGAATTACAACCGCGATGGTAACCATCGGAAGGAAGATGCCAGTGGTTATCATAGCCATGGTCACATTATGATTCTGATTCATGAATCATCGCACCATGCAACGGATGCCACTGCCAGGTCAAAACACTACAATTACATTTCATATCATTGCCTCTGCATCAAATCCTCATAAGACACGAGACTACTTCGTCCTCTCGTAGAACCGCACTACGACATCCAATACACCATCCATCACCCTTGTAGCGTCCTGCATCCCTAGCCCCCAAAACGGGAATTTTTTGGAGCTTCGGATCCCATGAATAATTCTTGCAGGGCGACTTTGAGATCGGTAACACTCAATTACCTTGATGACAATTGCACAATAATAGTAACGGTTATACGTTGTCGCCGTATGATCTTGTTGGAGAGTCGACCGCAAGAAGAGTATTTCTATTAGGTCGGAAAGTGGAGGAGGGTCGTCTACAGCAACTGGCCCCCAGAATATGCTTTGAACATGAAATAGACTGGTAGATGATGCGTAGAATGCATAGTCAGCAGCTGAAAGGATAGAGACAAGATCCAGGGCTGGGCCACGAGTTTCTGACGCGGTTGCATCCCAGCTCCGTTCTATTTTTATATGAACACTTGGCACATCGAATCTCAGCACAGACGAAAAGAGGCCAAACATAAAAATACATACTGTCTAGCAATTGGGGATGGGTGCTCCAGCGCAACTAACAGGTACTCGCGTGGGTACCCCTGAACGAACTTCTTAAAATGGCGGACATTCTCAACGCGAATACCATCAAACATGGCAACGGAAGCCTTATTTCTCGCCCAGCTTCTCCAAGTTTGCACAGATGCAATCAAGGTTTGAGAAGGGGGGGTATGAAGTGCTTCGGATATCTGCGTGGGTGGCAAGGCAGCTTCAACGAGCAACTCTTGATTAAGGCTTTTGGACTGCGTGAAGATGACAGGTCCTAGCCTCCGTAAGAGGGGCAATAGTTGGATGATCTACAATTGTGGTGTCTCTGGTTATACGCTCCTATAATCTCGAGAATGATCAAGTAGATCGTGACATACCTCTGACAGTGCATCCTTCAGAAGAGAACTTAATAGTTCCATAACCTATTGAATGATCTTATACGATGTCATTAAGCCTTTCTTTCCTCCACTCACCGTTATATCAAAGAGTCCAGTGCGATTTAGGGGAGGGGGGATCAAGTGTGGCGGAGGATGCGGATTGACAAGTCCCGGGCCGGTGCTCTCGGTGTGTTGCACATCAACATTCAACGCCATGTTCCTTCTGAATTTGGGGCCTACGATGGAAGGTAGAGGGAACCCGAGCAACTTGTGATTCAGGAAACAATCTACGAGCTGAACAATAAATGGGTCAGAATGGGTATGAGTTCCACGACTCAGTGGTAAAATCTTGCTATACACTGCCAGATTTGGCAGTGTCAGTGTCACTGCTGCTAACACGACGCGTGGCAGATACGCTATGCTACTGAATTTAATACAATGTCAGTTTTCTCGAGCTCTGACCTTGGGAAACGGGAACGGGTCGCCGCGCAGCAGCGGGCTGAATCGAACCGGGGGGGCCTTGACTGTCGCAAGTTGTTGATCAGTACTATTGTCCTTTTTTTTCTAGCCGGTGTGGCGATCTGGTACTGTCGAGAGCATCACGGCACACCCCTTGCTGAATTGTAGCCAGTCACTGTTCAAACGTTCATATTTCCCTTCTCACAAATATGCCGTGCAACCGAGCTAGCACATAGTACCAGTGGTCGAATGTATACATATCTTACCTATTCAAAACCACTGTGCGGTAGTCATACATTGACTGGCAGATGGTAGGTAGTGATGGTAATTGCGACAAACGAAAAGCCTAAAGCGTAGCACTATGTACATCGACGAACGCATCTCAGAGGAAGTCGTCCGTTAGAAACGAGAAATGCAATAATCCCAGCGTAAATGACAAGTATCACATGAGCCCCGAAGACACGACAAGCAAGCAGAAATGTTAACATCGCGGTGCGGTTAGGTCGGAGGGGCCTCCACCCTAGTCGATATACTACCATTTGTCACTGCAGCTGAGGAAGGTTGGTGGGACGACTGCCCAGCGGCTGATGAGTATGCATTTTCAGAGGACGACGGCCGTTGTGACTGCTGCTGGTGTGGCTGCGGTGGCGGGTGGGAATGTGGCTGGGTAGAATGTGATATTGCGCCGGGGGGAGGCGGGGGGTATGGTACAGGACCCTGGCTGTACACAATTGAATGTGGAGTCCCACTCGGACCGAATGGCGGCATGCCCTGGCGCAGGCTATCAAGCTCGTGCCTCAGCATGTCGATTTCGCGAGCCATGTCCTGGTGGCTCTGCTTGAGATTCATTACAAAGTCAATGGCTGCAAGAGCAGCTCAGCGGTGAGCACAAGAGGAATAAGACAATTGGCAGACCTTTGCTTAGAATTTCCCATTTGCTGGCTTTCATGCCGCGGTCAGCCGGGAGCTGATCTCGCAGCTCGTCGAACAAATCTTTCATTTCCTTCCGACGCTTCCGCTCGGCAAGCTTGTGTGACACCCTTAGCTCGGGGGACCGAGAGTAGGGAGTCGAGCCAGGTTCCTTGGCGGCTTTAACGGTCGAACTCGAAGATGAGGATGGGATAGACGAGTCGTCTGGTGGGGCGGTGGAGCCGGTGACGGCAGCGGGAGACGGTACGGCTTCACGCAACTGGCGCGATGGGGGCCGTGACCGAGGGCGTACGTTTCTGGTTGGCCCGACAGCGGGAGCAATGTTTTCGGGGACAGACATTCGTCTGTCGGGGGGGTAGGAAATGGGAGGCATCATGGTGGTAGGCAAAGGTTGGGACTCGAAGGGACGGCTGGGATTCTGTATATTAGGGTCTTGCTGGCCATCTGGATGTTGTGCTGCAGACCACGCGAAAGTCGCCATGCTACCAGATGTTGGAGGTGCTGGTGATCGTCCATGTGGCTGGTCCCCGGAGAAAGCCGAATAGGCACTGGACCCATTTGGGAGGATTGCAGGCAGGGAGTCGCGTCTATCGTGGAGCCACCACTGTCCGTTGTTGGTCGAGGGAGCACTGGACATACCCGGCCCTGAAATCATCGCACCTGCGTGGACAGAGTGGCGACGGTGATCGTAGATGCTCAAATGTGCCATCCTGTGCGTTTCTACCGCCGATCCTCGCCGTTTTTGTGCGCGACCGTCGGGATCGAGGGACATCGGACTGGGTACGCCGGGCCCAGCTAGCTGAAAATCGACATCGTCGCTGGACACTGCATCACGGTCGGGGGACATTTTGCGTTTCGTGCCATGAGGTATTTGGGAGTCGGACGAGTTCTGAGAAAGATGGGTTGCGGATAAAAGGAAGCGAGAGGGAGATGACTTACGGCGATGGAGTGGCGGCGAGAGCTGTCGTCGCTGTCGTCATGTAGACGGTTCGTACGCGGGGAGTGTCTGTCGGTGTCGACAGCCGCGGAGTCGGTGGGGAGAGTTCCTGTGGCAGCAGGTTCGGGAGGGGCAGAGGGAGGAGAGACAAAGACGCACTGGAGACGCCATTCGTCCTAATTGCGGACGCGGAGTGCTTGCCGTTTGAATAGTGATCGAGGTCGCGATCCAGGGAGGGAGAGCGGAGTATTTTGCGCATCTGCTTGCTGGATGGCTCTGGGTGGAAGGAGGACGCGCCGGAGTCGCCGAAGACGTAGTTTGCGGCGGGGCGTGGGCCTGGGAGACGGGATGAGCGGGGGGACGGGGGAGGGGGCGGGGGACGGGTAGGAGCGGGGGGGGGGGGGGGGGGGGGGTGGGGAG